>VFFE01000296.1:0-27874 GCA_008921705.1 Burhinus oedicnemus | reverse complement strand
TTTTTTTTTTTTTTTTTTTTTTTTTTACCCAAAGCATTTCTTGCCCCCCCCCCCCCCGGGTGCTTTGCTGACAGTCTGCTGGCCTGGAGTCAGAGTCCTCTGAGAGCTCAGGACATGTGGTCCTGGGCTGAGGAGGTTGTGCTGAGCTGTTCAGTGGTGAGAGTGTTTGTGTGGGCCTGGGCTGAGAACAACGGCCTCCTGGTGCCCAGGTGGTACAGGAGAGATGCTCTCCCTGCCAGCATCCAAGAGCATCTCCCCAGTGCTCCTGGGGCATGTCAGTCATTCCTGTGGGACGGCCTGTGTTGGGAAGCCAAATGCGATCTGAGCAGCTGATCCGTTGTCTGACGTGGGTGCCTGGGGCAATCATGAGAAGAAGGGAGGAATGTAGCCAAGATGTTTTGGACCCTCTGTGGCAAATGCTTTTGTAGGCTCTTGTTTTAAGCCTTAAAATGCTGGACTTCAAAATGCAATGATGATGCTTCCTTCAGCATCCTGTGTCTGTGGATCCCTCCCTGACCTCCTGGCTTGTATTCCAGGTGGATGAGGAATACAGGAACCCCCACACTGTGGACAGGATACCCATGGGCAAGTTGCCGCTCATGTGGGGGCAGTCCCTCTACATCCTGGGCTGCCTGATGGCGGAGGTATGGTCACCCCCAGGGGTGGGGAGGGCTACGGGGGCCAAGCTCTGAGCTCTGAAAGGGCAAATGCTGCCACCCTGAGCCACCTACCATGGGGAAGTTGTCAACTCCATCCCCCAAGACCTCTTAAAGGTGGGTTGTTCGTAGGCATCACCTGTTCTACCCTGCCCGTGAAATGTTCATCTCCTTGTACCTCTTTTTCCTCAGGGGTTTCTAGCTCCCGGTGAAATAGATCCCCTCAACCGCCGGTTTGCAACTGTCCCCAAGCCTGATGTGGTGGTCCAAGGTGAGGGTCGGGTCTCAAAACCCTGTGCCTGGCAGGCCTGGGGACTCTGCCTGTGTGGAATTCACAGGGGTGGCTCTGGGGTGGCCCTGCTTGCTGGTTGGCTGCCGGTGCAGCCAGATCTCAGCCCTGGCAAGGTGGTTATAAGATGGGGTGCAAGTTCTTCCACTCCACCCTGCGTTACCCCAGAGAAGTATCACCTGCTACAGCCTCCTCTCCAGAGAGGTTGAAAACTGTCCTGTCCTTCTGCTGCTCAAGGGGGAAGGCTTGGATGTAGAGAGTGTTAGGAGGAGCAAGGTAGACCTCTGCAGTGGGAACTGGTTCCGAAAGGGACCGCAGACAGCTGTCTCTACATGTTGTGGCACCTTGTATGTGTCCAGAAAGGCCAGGGGCACTGCTGTCACACCCTTGTGCCCCTGCTGTACTGAGCCTGTGTTCCTCTCTTCACAGTGTGCATCCTGGCAGAGACAGAGGGGATCAAGGCTGTCCTGAGGAAGGAGGACATTGATGTGGAGACTGTGGCAGAAGTCTACCCCATCAGAGTGCAGCCTGCTCGCATTCTCAGTCACATCTACGCCCGGCTGGGTGAGCTGGGCTCCCTGCTCCTTCAGCAAAGGGGGTGCAGAAAGATCTGTCCCATCCCCTAGCACTCCTACTCATAGATGCTGATGTCCTGCCCTCCTGCTGTCTGCCTGGCTGATGAGGGGTCTGCCACCTATTTCTAGGCCTGGTAAAGCTACTCCTGCACAAGGGAAACCAGGGTGACAGGCAGTGCTGTTTGGGGTGATTCAGAAAGGGATAAAGCTTTGGCATTGGAGTTTCAAAGTCATCCTAGGGACAGGCAGAGGCTCTGATCCATATAGGATGGACCTGGTGTGGGCAGGAGCCAGCTTTTGTTCCTGTACCCAGATCTCGATGGGGGAGGCAAGCTAGACCCCAGTCCGGCAGTCCCTGGCTGAGAGAGCCTGCAGCTCAGGTGGGACAGCTGTTGTTGGAGGGTTGGCAGGAGTGAGTGTGAGGGGAAGGTGTGCTCCAGAGCTCTGCATACTCATTCCCTGATGTTGCAACCCCTTGGGCATGGGGCTTGTTGTGCAGGAGCTGGAGACCCAGCCTGGGCCAAAGGAGAAACCTGATCCACTGTAGGCTGCACGCGCTGGCTAATTTAAGCCACCAAAAGGCCAAGTGTGACACGGGCAAAGGGAGCAGGGGAGTAGCCTGGCAGCTGCCAGGGCTGACATGACCAAGGGGCAATGCTGCTGTACCATCCTGGGATCTGGGAGTAATCCAGGAGCAACGGGAACACCAATAAAGCTGTCGGCTTTGGGGAGCCAGCCCTGTGTAGGGGTGAATCCCTGTCCCTACCCCAGCTTCTGACATCCCCAGAGACCTGGAGGTGTGGCATGCTGTGGAGGTCAGGACGGGCTGTGTGTCCCTGTTTCAGCAAGTGTCCCTGGCGAGGGCCTGGGTGTCTCTAACCCATTGGGGAGGGCTTGGGGACAGATTATTGCTGTCCCTTAGAGCTGCGTCAATTCAACACAGGGTTCTGGGGTACCCTGACCTTAAACCAGCCTTTTCCTGCTGCCTGGTAGCACAGGGGCCTGCCTCTTGTTTGCTGCTGCATCCCCGTTTGTGAGGAGGCTTGCACTAAAACCTCCTCCTCCTGCCCCCCTAGGCCGCAACAAGCAGATGTGCCTGACAGGTCGGCCCTACCGGCACATGGGTGTCCTTGGGACCTCCAAGCTCTACAAAATCAGGAAGAACATCTTTACCTTTACCCCGCAGGTAGGTGGCATTGTATGGGCTCACTCCCAGCTGTCATGTGATCTGGAACTGGGCAGGAGGTTTCTCCACTGGCTGAATGCTTGAGTCATTTCTCAGGGGTGGCTCAACACCCTCTGGACAGCCTGGGAGGGCAGAGCAGCCCCAGCTCCGTGACGTGAAGCAGCAGAGTTGGTGGTCCTGGCTGTGTGTGTGCTGGGAGGAGATGGTTTCAGCCTTCTGATGATCAGTGTTGGGTGAAAATCTCTTTGCTCACTGTGACAAGGACACTAGGAGGAGGCTGATGGCAGGACGGGGATCCTTCTATCCAGCATGGTGCAGGGATGAGCAGGGTTGTGAGCCTGGCGCTGTGTGAAGCGCGTATTTGCTTGAGATAGGCACAGCATGGACCAGCTGTGTGGGGCCTGTGTGATGCTGCTGCTGAGCTGTAGTGTTATCTCCTCGTAGTTGTTGGTGGCCAGTAGCTGCCCTGGGGGTTGAGGGTCCCTTGCTAGACTGTACTGGCACATACCAGGTGAGGTGGGATGAGCTGTCGGTGCAAAGAAGTATCTCCCCTGGGTGCACTGTGTGGCTGGCCTCACTGAGTGCCTGTGGGAAGATGTGGGTGGCACCAAAGGGATCTGGTGACTGCGGGAAGGGCCACTCACGTCTCCTGCTGTCCTCGCAGTTCATAGACCAGCAGCAGTTCTACCTGGCTCTCGACAACAAGATGATTGTGGAGATGCTGAGGACGGACCTCTCGTACCTCTGCAGCCGCTGGAGGATGACCGGGCAGCCAACTATCACCTTCCCCATCTCCCGCACCATGCTTGGTATAGATCCTCCGGCCTCACAAGGCATTTGGCTAGAGCAGCCCTGGGAAGCAGCCTCTGTGGGAGGGAGAGGGTGGACAGATATGGGACTGTATTGCTAATGAGAACATGGTGGGGCTGGAACAGCCAGTTGCGTCCTGTAAAGACCTTACCACTCAAAGGAGCCCCACTGAGTTGGCAGCTGTCCTGGCAGCTAGCGGGGCTGCCTGCCAAGCACTAGTGCCTGCAGCTCAAGGGATGTTTGTTGGCATGGAGGTGTTCAGTCTCTGGGCAGCTAGGCTTGTTGGGAGGCCTTTTGGGAGCAGGACTGAAAAAATAATCCCCCTGTAAAAGTGTTCTTGGGGCTCTTCCTGCATCTTGACTCTTCACTAAGACTAACCACCTGCTAAAGGCTTTCTTAGACAACAGGAAGGGGAGAACAGCAAACCAGAAGGAGCAGAGAGCTGTGCAATGGCGCAGAGCAAAACCGGCTTCTCTGGAGCTGCTCACAGCTTCCCCAAGAGCCTGATGCAGGGAAGGGACTCTGTGTTGCTTTCAGGCCTGTTTGGCTCTCCTTGTGTACTTGAAATCCCCTCAGCGTCTTGAGCATGCCCTTTGCTGTGGTGTCTTCTTCCCCTGACAGCAGCACCGCTCCACTGCCTCTTGTGAAAGCCGAGGACAGAGCAGGGAGCTGTTTGGGTCCTGCTGTCTGGTGCTGTTGGCTTCAGCCCAAGGTGAAATCTCGGGAGCCTGGAGTGTGTCTTGGCCTGGCTTTTCTGGAATCCAGCCTTGGACAGTCCTGAATTTCCCTTTTTGGGTGGTGCTTTTGGTGCCATAGCCTGGCTGTGCACCCCAAAGCAGGGCTCTGGCTGATGCCATAGTGCTTTGAGTGTCTGAATGCCCACCTGGCCCTGTGTTACTTCCTGGGAGCCTGTTTGAGCAGGAGGGCCTGACTGCCTATGTCTCTGTCCCCAACAGATGAAACCGGCAGCAGCGTGCACCCCACAGTGCTGGCAATGCTACGGAAGCTGCAGGACGGGTATTTTGGTGGTGCAAGGTGAGTGCAGTTTCCTGGGGTGCAGGAGGGGAGAGGGCTTGTGGCCGCCGAGAGCCTGGTTATGAGGGTATCTGCTAGTCCTGAGCATCGGCTGTTGGGCAACAAGCTGTGGAGGATACATTGGGTTGTGCTAGGCTGTAAGTGCACCCTGGGGCTACAATCCCAACAGAGGAGATGCAAGAGAGGGCATATCTCTTCATGCCATTAAACTTATGGCTGCAGGATCCCTCTAATAGCTTTTGGGCAGCCCTTCCATGCCCACCTGTGGCTGGAGGAGTTGCAGGCAGCTAAATCATGCACGAGGGCATGTGTACGCTCTTGGCGAGTACATCTCAGCCTGCCCTGGATGCAGGAGGCAAAGCCAAGGGTATTGCCTCCCCCTTCCTCTCTGTGTGACCTCCCCTCCTCTCGCCCAGGATCCAGACGGGTAAGTTGTCGGAGTTCCTGACAACATCGTGCCGAACGCACCTCAGCTTTATGGACCCTGGGCCAGAGGGTAAGGTCTTTACCAAGAATTACAAGCTCACCATTGACAGCTTTGAGGAGCTAGACGCCGAGGAGTGGCTGCATGGCTTGCAGATAGCAGAGGATGGTAAGGGGGAACAGGCCAGTCACTTCTGTGGCGTGGCAAATGGCAAATATGCCTATAAACCCATAACATCCAACCTCCCTGCCAGTGTCTGCCACTGTGTGCCTCATACACTTGGGTTTTCACCATGTTTCTGTTCCCATCTGACCCTCCATCAATTAACCTTGTCTGGGTGACGCTCATGGTGGCAGCAGTGGGGTGGGACTGGGTGAATTGATGCAGCTGTTGTGGCCTCCTTGCTGGAGGGGTTTCCCAGCCAGTTGGTGCTGAGGCTGGTGGACATGGCCATGGAGAGCACGGGGGATGCTCTGGAATGAGCCACTCTGGCCTTTGTAGGCTGTTGCGTGGGGAAAAGATGAAGGCTCGGCAACCTGCCTCCGCTTGGGAGATTTGGCTGAGGATCTTTTGATGCACAAGGGTGTCAGTGCAGAAAGTGATGGTATAGTGCCTGAGATGGTGGGGAAGAGCCGCCGTGTCCCCAGGCAATCTCTGAGTGGTGTTTTCCTGAAGCCTTTGACCCTCCCTGGGCAGAGCTGCTCTAGCGGGTGCCAAATTGAGGCCTTTCTGCTGTGGATAGGGTACCTGAGAGGGCCTTGGCCCATCACACCGTGATGGACCCACCTTGTCCTGAGACCATAGCGGGGTGCAAGTTTTGCTGCTCCCCTTGCAAGCAGGACTGGGTACATCTTCCTCCTGTATGACCTAGTGTTGGTCATCTTCCCAGCCTTCCCATCAGTCTGCTCTGCTTCTGCTGCTTCTGTAGCCAATGTTTGCACTGCTCTGACTGAATACTTATTTCTCTTGCCCTCCTCTTGCTTTGCCTGTGGTCTCCTTGCAGGCTGCACCTGGGCTTCCTCAAGATGTCTGCTTCCCCCCAGCCCCAATGGGAGACAGGGTCTGCCTGGCCTCTCTACAGCAGCTAGAAAATACCCAATTTTAAGTTTTTCCTGTGGTCAGATGCTGCAGCCAGGCAGGAAGATGTTCTCAAGCCTGATGTCTGGGGGACTCCTCCAGCTGAGCCTTCAGGCACTGGCACAAGGCATCCCCACCAGGTGTTGTGCCGGGGTGTTCCTAAGTGGTCTCTGCTTGGACAGGCTGCCCCTGGCTGTGCCTCCCCTTCTTCCCCAGAGGGACAGAGTGTGAGGGTCTCACTGTGGGGTTTGAGCAGACCCTGCTGTCCTTGCGCAGGCTTGGACCAGACATGCTGCAGCCCCATCACTTCCTTTGTCCAGGTGGGACTCGCGGGGAGCCCCAGTTTGGTCCCAGCTGGCAGCCAGTGTCCCAGGCAGCGGAGTACTGCAGGAACAGGGGTGCCACGGCTCCCATGCTTTGTGAGCCTGTCTGCTGGCACTGTGTCCATCTGGCTGCCAGCACTACCCCCACGTCGTTGCTTTGTGCAGCCAGCAAAGCTTTGCCCTTGCCAAGGCACAGCTGGGGGGCTCTCCAGGGCCTGGGGGTGCCCTGCTGCAAAGCAGCTGAACCTCCCCCTCTTCTGCCTCCCCTTCCAGCGGACACGTTCGATGAGGTTGCTCAGTATTTGGACCACCTGCTGCAGCGCACGGTTCCCCAGTCGAACCTCCCTCCCACTGCCCAGCGGGGAGGGCTGAGCCGCTTCCGGGCTGCAGTCCACACCACCCGTGACCTCATCTCCCTGGCATCCAAGGCCAAGGACCTTCATGTCCAGAGTGAGTAACTCCGGCACCCTTGGCATCTTTGCTCAAGCCCAGGGGTGAGGCTGAGGTGCTTTGGGAGCTCTCCCACCTCTGCAATGCTGGGGGCCCTAGGGGAGCATGCCATGGACTGCAGAGCAACCCAGCCGTTGCCTGGGCAAAGGCACATGTCCATCATGTTAGTCCTGGCCATGGAGTATCTTGGAGTTGGTGTCTGTGGAAACTCATGGAAACTACTGAACAATAAGGGACGGCAGCTCCACATGGCGCTCTAACTGGGTGGGCAGGGGCTACCACAGCTGACTTCTCTGCAGGGGCTGCTTGAGGGAGCAGAGTGTCAGATGTGAGGTGGTTTGGGGCACAGCACTGGTGGTTGCGGTTGAGAAGTGTGCACCAACCTTGGCTTTCTTTTAGATGTTGGGATGTATGTCCCCAGCAAGATCTTCCAGGCATCCCAGCAGTCAGTTAAGCTGCTGAGTTCACCTCACCAGCACGATGTGGATGGCAAGGTGAGCCCTGTCCTTCCCAGACTGGCCAAGCAGTGCCATCCTTTCAGCTGGAGCCAGAGGGTCCTTGCGGAGCTGTAGGGGGAAGGCTTGGTGTTTGGCAAGGGGGAATATCCATGGGTGAATGGCCTTGGCTCCATAACCAGACCGCACTTGGTGCGGGGTGCTGGTGGTGCTAACCAGGAGCGTGGGTGTCTCTTCCCCCAGAGCCACACACTCCATGCAGAGATGAACCTGCCCCGTGATGAGCATGGCAATGTGGACTGCAAGGCACTGGTGGACCAGCTGCGCATCTGCCCCACGCTGCAGGAGCAAGCAGACATCCTCTACATGCTCCACATCCTCAAGTATGATGAGCTCCAAGTCCTGCTGGCTTAGTGAGCAGGGAGAGCCAGCACAGCTGTGCATGTGTCCCAACCCACAAAGCCTGGAGCTGCCAGGGAGTTGCCACAGGGCAAATTGCTGGCTAGAACCTGGCATCCTCTTTATTGCAGGGGGCCCGAGTGGCACACAGGGCTTGATAGCGAGCCTGGCCCCACCGTCAAGGAGCTCCTCACTGAGCTGTATGTGCGTGTGGGGGACACGCGCCAGTGGGCCCTGATCCGCTACATCTCTGGCATCCTCAAGAAGAAGGTGGAAGCTCTGGACGAGGTAACAACCATGCAGCTGGCCTCTAACAGGCCGAGGCCCATCAGAGAGGAGGCAGCAGAGTGGGCAGGCAAACTGTAGCTGCATCAGCTCTGTCTCCCTCTGCCTTGTGCTGAGGCCCCAAACTCTGAGCTGTTGGTGATACCTGGTCTGACCCTTTCTGTCCCCAGGCCTGCACTGACCTGCTGTCTCACCAGAAGCACTTGACGGTGGGGCTGCCCCCGGAGCCACGCGAGAAGACAATCTCCGCGTGAGTCTGGCACCTCTCCCTCCTCATGCATGCTGTGCTGGGGCTGGATGTGAGACTGCTGCACTGGAGTCCGTGGGCAGGAGCAGCTCTGGGTGGCTGTCCCCAGGCTGTATCTCTCCTCTCTGGGCTGTACAGACCAGTAGGGATGCAGGGCTCGCTCTGCTGCCTCTCACCTACTGTGCCGTTCATTCCATCCCCAGCCCAATCCCCTATGAGGAGCTCGTTCGCCTCATTGATGAAGCCAGCGAGAAGAACCTCAGTGTGTCCATCCTCACCCAGGTGAGGGACAGGGGCAGCAGGAGACCCCACAGCTGGGTGTCTGCCTTCGTGAACAGCAGTGGGGTGATCTGCCTCTTCCCCTCCAGGAGATCATGGTGTACTTGGCCATGTACATGCGCACACAGCCTGCACTCTTCGCCGAGATGTTCCGCATCCGCATTGGGCTCATCATCCAGGTGATGGCAACGGAGCTGGCACACTCCCTGCGCTGCTCAGGTATATGCAGCAGGGACAGTAGCCTGGCTGGGGTGGGTGCTGCGGTGCTTGAGGCCCTGTCAGCCAGGAAGGAGAAGTGGTGTTAAAAATGGGCAGCTCAGTGCCAGGACAAGACCCTGCATTAAAGTTCTGTGGTCTGCAGCTGGAACTGTTCTCAGGCAGCACAGGCGGGTGATTTCACTGCAGTCTCTATTCAGGCATGTGTTGGGCTGGCATGGGGAAGAGTCCCTGTTGTAGGCAGCACCTGGAGTTAGCGTATGTCCTTGGAGGATGAGCTCCTGTACTGGTGCTTCCCCTGCTAACAGAGTCGGGTAGAGGGTAAAAGTGTCCCAGGAGGGCTGTGAAGTGGGGTACAACCTCCCAACTCTTCTCTCCAGCTGAAGAAGCCACCGAGAACCTGATGAATCTCAGCCCATCAGACATGAAAAGCCTCCTCTACCACATTCTCTCTGGCAAGGAGTTTGGGGTGGAAAGGAGCGGTGAGTCTCTCAGCAGGGTTGCGAGAGCATCTCTGGGCAAAGCTGGGTCCTGGTGTGGAGTGTGGCCAGCTTCAGGTGTTCCCAGCTGTGGGGGTTGTCCCTGTCGTCCTGCATGTTCAGCACAGCTGCTTCTGCACTGCAGTGGTCCAGCAAGAAGCTGTGCTCTTCAGCAGGGTGGTGCTGAGTCAGTTTCCAGGGATCAAGCCCGAGTCCTAGGGCTATTGGGGCTTTGCTTAGTTTGGCACTCGGCCTGAACTGAAGCAGTTCTGTGCTGTGTTCATGGATCTCTGCTGCTGGTTGGGCTAGAGGGCAAGGGTGTGCAGAGGTACCATTGCCCGAGCAGCAACAAGGGACGTCCATGCCCTAAGCCATGGTACCGACTCCAGACCTCTCTTCCCCTCCAGTGCGATCGGTTGACTCATCACTCACCACTGCTGTCTCCATCTGTGAGGTGGGGGCTGTCGGGGCCACGAAGCCTGAGCGTGCCGGCATCGTCAGGCTGAAAAGTGAGATCAAACAGGTGAGGGCAGGTGGTGCAGGCTGCTCCTGCCAGGTTTTGTGGATGATGAGCAGCTACAAGACAGGCAGGACTGATGGGAGAGCAGGAAGGAGCTCGCTCCTGGGTTTTAGAGAGCTTACAGCTGCTTCCAGGAACTCCTTTTGGCTCCAGTCCTGCCCTGGGGGGAGAAGTGCGGTAAATCTGTTAGTGGGGGTGGGGGTTGCTCTGGAAGTGCAGTACGGGGGGAGCACAGGGGTGCTTGAGAAGGTGCAGGGGTGGGGAGGACCGCGCAGTGTCCCAGGCATAGCTGGTGTCCTGGTGGGCCTCTTTCAGTAGCAGAAACTTCATTTCCTTCTTCTCTTGCAGCAATTGGATAAACGTAGGCAGTCTCTGACTGGGAGCAAGGTGAAGCCACTCTAGTCCTCCTGCAGCCTTAGCTTTTATCCCTCACACCACACACCAGGGCAGCTTCTGAGCATGCATGCGTTCATGGGCTTTCCTAAACAAACCCGCTGAGCGAGCTGCTGCAGCAATTAGCTGGCTTCCCCTCACGGCAGGCTCAGGGTTGCTCTGTTCAGGATGGGGGAAGGAGGCTGGCGCCCTGGAAAGAGGTCAGCATTGCCCAACACGCTGTGGAGGCCCAGGGCTGGCACTGCCCCAGAGCCTTCAGGGAGCTCCCCTCTGAGTGGGACCAGCCGTGTTTGGACTGGCCAGGAGGAAGGCTTCTCTAAGCCATGGGTGTATTGGCATTACAACTAGCTGGGAGCTGTGTTGCATAGCTGCTATGGCTGCATAGATCCCGTTACACTGACAAAAACTTGCTGAGTGGAATGGCATGATATTTCCAGTGCCCATGACCAGTAGTAGCCCAGCCAGACGGTTTACTGGTAGTCGCTGGATCCTGCCTGTAGCCTCTCCAGCTATTTCTTCTCTGGGGGAAGAGGCTCCTGCCCAGCTGCAAAACACAAGGACCTCCTCTGGTGCCTGGTGTGTGTCCAGGAGGAGTCCTGAACTCTAGGAGGGGTCCTGTCCTCAAAGAGACGGGCCCTGCAGGGCCCAGGCTGATGCAGCAGGTTTATGGCTAGCCTGCTGCAGTGTGAAACCTGGCATCGCAGAGGGACCACATGGGTGGCGAGGAGGGTCGTCTGCAGGCAGTGACCCTGCTGCTGGCCCTCCAGTCTGCCTGAGACTAAATCCCCGCCTGTACCAGCAGCCAACAGAGCAGTAGCAGCCCTGCTGCTGTGTGCCAACTAGCAAGAGCCTGCTGCTACTGCAGCACTGGCATGTGGGGGCCCCGCAGCTGCTCCGTGCCCTGGCGCAGTCCTTCCCCTCTGATGCTAAGGTGAGAATTTCTGCAGCTCGCCTTTCGAAACTACCTCTCAGTCTCCAGCTAACTGCAGCCCCTGGGATAACTGCCCCGTGACCTGAGCTTGGTCTGTGCTGCTGCTGCGCTGCTTGCCGTGATGGCTGCCCTGCTCTGGCACAGTATGATTTTTATTTATTTTTTTGTCTCTCCCGTTCTCCTTCAGCCCTTCAGTTTACAGTCTGGGGATGCTGACGTGAAGTCCTCTCTGGTAACCTGCATTTGTTGGCTGCATGCATGGGGTCTGTCCTGTTTATGGCTGCAGAAAGGAGCTGTGCTCCAGGGGGTGCTGCAGTGAGCGGGGGCTGCAGGGTGGGCTTTGCTGGGGGCAGGCTGTAGCAGCTCTGCCCTGGGAACCAGGCTGGGTGAGCACAAACTCTTGGGCAGCAGCAGGCTGCGTTCTTGTGGGGTATTTAACTTTGCAGCAGTCTATGTTGTCCTTGTTTTGTCTGCCCAGTGCACTGGGCACTCGGAGCTGCTGGGCAAGGGCTCCTTTTCAAGCACGCTGGAAGACCAGGGCAGTAAGGACAGCCGTCAGGGCCAGTGGCAGCGGAGGCGGCGGCTGGATGGGGCCCTCAACCGTGTCCCTGTGGGCTTCTATCAGAAGGTCTGGAAGGTCCTGCAGAAGGTGAGCTGAATGTCCAGCTGGCTCTTCCCCATGCATGTGAGCCTGTGGTCCCAGGCGCCAGCCTTGCCAGGGGGACTTAAGCACCTGGGGCTGATCCCTGATGTTGTATATATATGGGC
The DNA here is from genome assembly GCA_008921705.1 of Burhinus oedicnemus. Taxonomy (NCBI): domain Eukaryota; kingdom Metazoa; phylum Chordata; class Aves; order Charadriiformes; family Burhinidae; genus Burhinus; species Burhinus oedicnemus. The sequence continues at coordinate 16,077 of VFFE01000296.1, read as the reverse complement.
TTCATGGACAAGGCCTACAGCTGGCCCTGGAAAGCTGAGGGAGAGCTGGAGCTGCCTTGTAGGCGCATAGGACCTACCTTATACTGTGCTGACCGTTGCAGAGAGGGACTAGGTCTGCTCAGGTGCTTTAAACCAGGCAGGGGCAGGGCTGGAGCCACAGCTGAAGCAACTCGGGGCACAGCTCATCCTCAGCATGGTAAACCAGGGAGCAGAGCCCCATGCTGTGTGCAGGAGGGCTCCAGCTGATGCCGAACTGGTGGGAAAGGAGTGATGCTGTGCAACGAGTCAGGAGGTGGAGCTGGGATGTGTGGGCAGTACGCACCCATGCTCAAGTGGGAGCGAGCTGGTGGGCTGGACCTACATGTCTTAGCACGGTGCTTCTCTAGGCCATAACCATGGTCACTCCTTGTTCTGCAGTGCCATGGCCTCTCCGTGGAGGGCTTTGTTCTCCCCTCTTCAGCAACCAGAGAGGTAGGAGGTTTATGTGAAGGGGAAATGGGGCAAGTGGGTTGGTGTTGGGTGCTGGCTTGCCCTGGGCGAGTGCCCAGCATAGCTGAGGAATTGTGCTGGCAATATAGTGCTCTAGGTGTGTTTCTTTCTTTCTCCTCACAGATGACCCCAGGGGAAATGAAGTTTGCTGTGCATGTGGAGTCAGTCCTCAACCGTGTGCCCCAGCCAGAGTACCGGCAGCTGCTGGTGGAGGCTATCTTAGTGCTCACCATGCTGGTAGACATGGAGGTGCACACCATCGGTGGCATCATAGCTGTGGAAAAGATCTTGCAGACAGCCAACGACCTCTTCTATGAGGAGCAGGTAGGGGACAGGCTGCACACAGGGGCCACAGCCTGCACCCAGGGCTGCTGGCTGTGTTCCCCACAGCTATGCAGGGTTCACCCACCTGGAGAGTCCTGCCTGTTGTCCCCACTGTATTCCTGGGGCACAGCAAAGATGTAGTGTCCTCCTCCCGCGGCTCACCATCTATGTGTCACATTGCAAGTGCAACAGAGGATGCTTGGGTGAAGCTGGTGAGGGGGCTGCCCTTATTCCTAACGCTGCCTTTCTCCTTCCCTGTCCAGAAAGCCCTGGGTGCTGATGACCACATGCTGGAGAGGGATCCTGCAACAGGCATCTGCAGCCTGCTGTATGACAGTGCACCGAGTGGTCGGTTCGGCACCATGACCTACCTCTCCAAGTCGGTGGCCATGTATGTGTATGACTTCCTGCCTACCGACGGCTGCTCCATGCAGTAGCTCTCGCAGCTCCTCTTCCCAGTTTGCAGATGCTGCAGGAGGGTTGTTTTATACAGCTTTTAAAGATGGGCATTAGGCTAGTTTGCCGGCAGCCTGTGTGGCCATCTCTCCTCCCAGTCCTGGCCTCTTGGTGGGTGAGCGGCTCTCCTGAGAAGCTCCACAGGAGGCACGTGTGCTAAGCTGACCTGTGTCTGTGTGCAGCCTGTGGAGCAAGGGCTGGCAGGGAAAGGCTGAGCTTTGAAGCCTGCTTGTGTTAGAAGTGTCTGCCTGCACAGTTCCTCCTGGGCCATCAACCCCAGAGGGGCCTGTGTTTGAAGGAGATGGAAGGGGTCTCCCTCACCAAGCGTGTGTGCTTGGCACTGCAGTGCTCACTGGCCAGCTCACGCTCTCCCTGCCTCCAGCAGATTTGAGGTTTTTAACCTGTTCTGTGCAGCTGCTTATTCCAAATCTGCAGGGTTTATACTAGCGTAGGCTGGAGCTCTTGCTCGTCCTGCTGCTGATGGAAAAGCTTTGTTAGAGGAATAGGAAATACTGCCTGAGCTTCTCTCCCAGCACACCCAAAATCAAAACAGTCCAACCCAGCCACAGCTGTGCTGCTTGGAAGTAGACAGCGCATCATGCCTTTCTCAGGGGTCCTGCGTGCACAGCTGAGGAGGCTGTGGGAACCAGGAGCATCCCAAGGTGGTAACAGATCCCTGTTACCACCAAGCTGTGAGGACAGGGCTTCTGGCTGGCTGAGGGATGCCAGTCTGCTCTGTCCCTGACAGTGTTGCTAATGGTTAAGTCGCGGGTTCCCAAGTTGATATGTGCCCTGAGAAGCGGCTCTGAGCTGGCTGCTTGTCTCGGCGTTAGCTGTGCTATCACAAATGTGCTCTTAACACTCAGCTCTGGTCTCTGCCCCAGCTCCCACAGCCTTGCACAGGAGAGGGGTGGTGACTTTAGAGTGGGTCCCAAGCCTGCTCTATCTTGCAGCTCAAACCCCACATAGGATAATGCAGTTGGACCGATGGGGATCACGCACGTGCATCACAAAGTGGTGGGGGGCAAGTGGGGTTATAGAATCATAGAATAGTTTGGGTTGGAAGGGACCTTAAAAGGCCATCTAGTCCAACCTCCCTGCACTTAGCAGGGACACCTTCCACTAGACCACTTTGCTCAGAGCCCTGTCCAACCTGACGTAGAATGTTTCCAGGGATGAGGCATCTACCATCTCTCTGGGCAACCTGGGCCAGTGTTTCACCACCCTCAGCATAAAATATTTCTTCCTTCTATCTAGTCTAAATCTACCCTCTTTTAGTTTAAAACCACTACCCATTGTCCTATCGCAACAGGCCCTGCTAAAAAGTTTGTCCCCATCTTTCCTATAGGCTCCTGTAGGTACTATAAGGTTGCAATAAGGTCTGCCTGGAGCCTTCTCTTCTCCAGGTTGAACAAGCCCAACTCTCTCAGCCTGTCCTCACAGTAGAGGTGCTCCAGCCCTCGGACCATTTCCGTGGCCTCCCCTGGACCCAATCCAATAGGTCCATGTCCTTCTGATGTTGGGGGGGTCCAGAGCTGGACACAGTACTCCACGTGGGCTCTCACCAGAGCAAAGTAGAGGAGCAGAATCACCTCCCTGGACCTGCTGGCCATGCTGCTGGTGATGCAGCCCAGGATGCGGTTGGCTTTCTGGGCTGCAAGCGCACATTGCCAGCTCATGTCCAGCTTTTCATCCACTGGTACCCCCAAGTCCTTCTTGGCAGGGCTGCTCTCCATCCCTTCATCCCCCAGACCGTATTGATACTGGGGGTTGCCCTGACCCAGGTGCAGGACCCTGCACTTGGCCTGGTCAACCTCATGAGGTTCACACGGGCCCACTTGTTGAGTCTGTCCAGGTCCCCCTGGATGGCATCCCGTCCCTCAGGTGTGTCAACAGCACTGCTCACAGAATCACAGAATGGTAGGGGTTGGAAGGGACCTTTGGAGATCACCTAGTCCAGCCCTCCTGCCAAAGCACGTTCACCTAGAGCAGGCTGGACAGGAATGCATCCAGGTGGGTTTTGAATATCTCCAGAGAAGGAGACTCCACCACCTCTCTGGGCAGCCTGTTTCCCATGCTCTGGCACCCTCAAAGTAAAGAAGTTTTTCCTCATGTTCAGTTGGAATTTCCTGTGTTCCAGTTTGTGCCCGTTGCCCCTTGTCCTGTCGCTGGGCACCACTGAAAAGAGTCTGGCCCCATCCTCTTGACACCTGCCCTTTAGATATTGGTAAGCTTTGATAACATCCCCTCTCAGTCTGATCTTCCCCAGGCTAAACAGACCCAAGTCTCTCAGCCTTTCCTCGTAAGGAAGGTGCTCTGTTCCCTTGATCATCTTTGTAGCCCTCCACTGGACTCTCTCCAGCAGTTCCCTGTCCTTCTTGAACTGGGGGGCCCAGAACTGGACACAGTACTCCAGATGTCGCCTCACCAGGGCAGAGTAAAGGGGGAGGATGACATCCCTCAACCTGCTGGCCATGCTTTTTAATGCACCCCAGGAGACCATTGGCCCTCTTGGCCATGAGAGGACATTGCTGTCTCATGAGCAACTTGTTGTCCACCAGGACTCCTAGGTCTCTCTCTGCAGAGCTGCTTTCCAGCAGGTCAGCCCCTAACCTATAATTGTGTATGGGGTTATTCTTCCCCAGGTGCAGGACCCTACAGTTACCCTTGTGGAACTTCATTGGTTCCTTTCCACCCAACTCTCCAGCCTGTCCAGGTCTTGCTCTATAGTGGCACAGCCTTCTGGTGTGCCAGCCACTCCTCCCAGTTTTGTATCATCAGCTCAGTGTCATCTGCAAACTTGCTGAGGGTACGCTCGATCTCATTTTGTGTCATTGATGAAGATACTGAACAGTACTGGTCCCAGTATGGACCCCTGAGAAACACCACTTGTCACCTATCTCCATCTGGACATTGAGCCGTTGACCACTACTCGCTGGATGTGAGCATCCAGCCACTTCCTCATTCACTGAACAGTCCACCCATCAAATCCTTACCTCTCCAATTTAGAGAGAAGGATGTTGTTAGAGGCCTTACAGAAGTCCAGATAGACAACATCCGTAGCTCTTCCCTTGTCCACTGATGTAGTTGCTCCATCATAGAAGGCCACTAGGTTGGTCAGGCAGGAGCTGCCCTTGGTGAAGCCACACTGGCTGTCTTGAATCACCTCCCTGTCATCCATGTGCCTTAGCATAGCTTCTAGGAGGATCTGTTCCATGATCTTCCCAGGCACAGAGGTGGTGCTGATAGGTCGGTAGTTTGCAGAGTCCTCCTTTCTCCCCTTTTTACAAATGGGTGCAATGTTTCTCTTTTTCCAGTCACCGGGGGCTCCACCTGACTGCCATGACTTTTCAAATATCATGGAGAGTGGCTTGGCAACTACATCGGCCAGTTCCCTCAGGACTCGGATGCATCTCATCAGGTCTCATAGACTTCTGTATGTTCAGGTTCCTCAGGTGGTCATGAACCTGATCTTCCCTTACAGGAGGAGTCACTTTGCTCCTGCAGTCCCTGCCTTGCAGTCCATCCACTCAAGAGGTGTGGGGAGAGAGCTTGCTAGTGAAGACTGAGGCAAAAAAGTTGTTGAGTACGTCAGCCTTCTCCTCGTCCGTCGTTACCAGTTTGCCAGTCTTGCTCATCAGGGGTGTATGCTTTCTTTGACCTTCCTTGTCTGGCTGACATACCTGTAGAAGCCCTTCTTGTTATTCTTTGCGTCCCTTGCCAAGTTCAGCTCCAGGTGTGCCTTGGCCTTCCTGACCCCATCCCCACACAACCAGGCAGTGTCCCTGTACTCTTCCCAGGATACCTGTCCCTGCGTCCACTGCCTGTGCATCTCTTTCTTGTCCTTTAGTTTGACCAGCAGGTCTCAACTCAGCCATGCTGGTCTCTTGCCCTCCTTTCCTGATTTCTTACACCTGCGGATTGAGAGTTCTTGCACTCTGTGGAAAGTGTCCTTAAACATCTGCCAGCTCTGTTTGCTCCCTTGCCCCTGAGGGCAGTCTCCCAGGGGGTCCTATTGACTGACTCCTTGAAGAGCTGGAATTTTGCTTTCCTAAAAGTCAGCGTCCTGACTTTACTCTTTGCTTGACCCATGTCCCTCAGGACTGCAAACTCCACCAGTGAGTGCGTGGTCACTGCTCTGTCAATGAGCCTCACTGACTCAGGAGCAAAGACCCTCTTCCCCCTTTCAGAAAGGTGAAGCCCACCTGACGCCAGCAAGCCTGGTGCCGTGTAGGCCATCCCATTATCGCAAAACCCAAAACTGTGGCGGTGACACCAGCCACAGAGCTGTGTATTAATAGACTGGGTCTGTCTGTGTCTTCCAATGTCGCTGCCTGCAACTGCCAAGGAGAGAGGAAAAAATAACCTGTGCTCCAGATTCCCTTACCGACCATCCCAAGGCCCTGAAGTCTCTTTTTATCCCCCTTGGATTGTATGTTGTGGCTTCGTCGCCACCCACATGGAAGAGCATCCGTACCAGGCTAGGATGTTTCCTAGTGATGTCCTTAACCCGGGCTCCTGGGAGGCAGCAGACTTCCCTGAGAGGAGGGTCTGGCCAGCATATCAGACCCTCTACTTCCCTCAGAAGGGAGTTGCCTACAACTATAACCCATCTTTTCTTCCTCATGGAGGTGGTTGTGATACGGGGGTAGGCCTGTCTGACCTTGGCAGCACCTCTGGTGAAGATGGACTGTCATCCACACCCATTGAGTGGCCTTCCACATCCAGAGACTTGTACCTGTTGTACAGAGGCACCTTAGAAGGCGAGTGGGCAAGGAGAGGGTTTGCCTGCCACACCAGGCGTGGACTTGCCTCCATTCACTTCTCTCCTTTAAGCTACTGCCTTCAGCCTGGTGGGGGAGAGGATACGAGATCCCCTTGGTCTTGGGATTTTCCTGGCAGCTGTTCCCGTTTCTGTCTCAGGGAGGGCAGAGTATGGTTCCACCAGTCTATCTCTTTCTCGGACTCCCTGATGCTCCTCAGCCTTTCTGCTTCCTCCCGTAGCTCTGCCACCAGGCTGAGCAGATCGTCCCCCTGCTCACACCTCACACTGCTGTTCTCACAGCTGCCATCCGTCACCAGTGACAGGCTCTGGCACTCTCTGCAGCCCAAGACCTGGATGGCTGCGTGTTTTCGTGGGAGCTCTGTCTGGGTTGCCACATCCATTCTGGCTGCCGGGTGGGTACCACAGCAGAGCTTCTTTTCAGGGGGCGGTGGCCACTGACTGAGCTCACCCCTGGAGCTGGCAGGGTCACTGCGCTCTTCCCGCACGCCTGCTGCGCTATGCTCTGTTTGCCTATTCCCATCGCCATGCTCCTGCTCGCTCGCGCTCACCAGGCTGCTGTTTATACGTGTGGGGGCAGCCATGGCCCACAGGGCCAAGACTTGCCGCTCTGCTGCAGACTGGGCCAGCTCCGGAGCAGCTCCCCTCGGCATGTTTTCTGATGTCCATTTGTTTGGCCTTAAAGCTGGGTTAAGTTCCTGAGTTGTCTCTCAGGGCCGCTTCCTGAGGTAGCAGCTATTCTGTAATTGCTGCCCACTGATCCTTCCACACCTGGTGACCCCTGCCCCAGGCAGAGGGGGCTGTAGGCCCCTACCTCACTTCTCTCTCCATCCCAGGAAGACCGGGAGGAAGCTGCATTTGGCAGTCCGCGGGGCTCCAGCCCGGGAGAAAGCGTTGGCTCCTTTGGGGAGGGGGCACAGGCCTGCTCCCTCTCTGGTGGGGCAGGGGGGTGCATGCAGGCCTCGGGCCTTTTTTAATGACAGTTATTATGTTTTCAAAGATAATCCACAACCCTGAGCTGCGGGCGGTGAGCACCGCCAATAAAATGTCTTGTAGGGCGAGCGTGTGGCCTGCTCTCCTCGCCGGGCCGCGGGGCGGACTACAGCTCCCGGCATGCTCTGGGGCAGCGCGGCGCCTCCCGGTGTGCCCCGCGGCCGGAAGTGCTCGGCCCGACGCGCCCCCGGTGGGCGGCAGTGCCGGGCGGGCCGGCGTGGTGGCCCTGATGGCGGCGGAGCCGCCGGTCTACGTGTACAGCCCGGAGTACGTGGCCCTCTGCGATTCCCTCTGCAAAGTGCCCAAGCGGGTCAGCGCCGCGCCGGCAGGCTGGCGGGGGTGGGGGGAGCTACTAACGGGCCCCGTTGGACCCCTGCGTGGGGGCCTGGGGGGCGCGGTGGTGAGGCCCGGGGTCGGAGGGGAGCCCGCCGGGGAACCCCGGGGCTTTGAGGAGGCTGCCGGTACCGGGGACAGCGGGAGGGTGTGGGGAGTTTGGGGGAAGGGGCGGCGGTGGGGACCCTGGGCGGGAGGAGCGTGGGTCGGAGGGAGGAGAGCTTGTCTCTCCCTTAGCACCGCCGCTGGCGGCGGGGACACAAAAGTGGCGCTTCCCGGTGCCACCCCCTTCCCGAGAAACTGCGCTGCCGTGCCTTTTCCTGACACGACGGGAAAGCCCCCCACGCCCTGCTGTGCTGCACGCTTCGGGCGGCAGCCCCTGGCCTGGGACCCAGCTCAGGCTGCTGCCAGTTTAGCTGTGCTGCTGGGAGAAGTCACCCGTACATCTTCGCTGCAAGTCACTTGGCCCCCGGTGGCTGTGCTGCTGTCACCTACACTAGAGCTGCTCTCACGGTCGTCTTCTTTTTTTAGGCCAGTATGGTACATTCATTGATTGAAGCATATTCCTTACTTGACCAGATGAAGTAAGTGCTCTCATTTTCTGTGAAGAGAATATTTTCTTCTCTGCTAAGGTTTGGAAGATACTGAGTAACTGCAGGTCTTATACTGTCCCTGCTGGCAGCATGATTATAGGAGCCCACACAGTGTGTATTTCTAGGATCTAAGGAAAGTCTGCTTGTTTTGCTAAATGGACAAGATTATGGTAATTATGGCAGGTGTAATTTATGGTTACCCTCCCTGGTCCGATGGAGTACAAATTGCCATGTGCTTTCTCTGCAGAGCAGGCTGTCACCTGCTGCTCTCATGGCTCTGAGCAGAAGTGATGGTGTGGAAACCATCCTTGTCACTGCTCAGAATTCACTGGCCCATGCTGATGCTGAGAGGGACCATATTGTTTTGCTGTGTTGTGATTGATTTGGGAAACTTTTTGTGAGGTCTTGGTGCTGTTCAGGAGAGGAGACAAAATGAGGTTTGAGGCAGAGGAGTGAGAACCTTCCTGCCCTGTTAGGCTCTTGATACTGGGGGATATGGAGGGAAAGAAGTTTAGCTCAGCCTCTCTTATGTAGCATCTCATAAAATACTAAAAAAATCCCACAGTGCAGTTCAGCAGGGCCAGAAGGTCCTATTGGGCCTTTTTTTTTTTAAAGGATTTCTTTCTTTCTGGTCGTTTTGGTAGAGCGTGCTTGGGAAATGGCTGCAGGTACTGTTACCGAGGCAGACCCAAAGGGCTGTTCGTCCTGGCATGGGATGAGAAGTGCTTGGCGCCTGGGCTAGCCTAGAGCTGGGAGCTTCTTGCATTCTTCCTGTAGCAGTGGAGCTGTACTGCATTGCCTGTGTGTACCCCTAGAGTCTGAGGTTTGGAAAGGGCTTCAACATGCCGCAAGATTTATTTAGGCAGATTGCAAAGCATCCAAACCCTGGAAAGGTGATGTGGAAGTTACTGAGGACAGAGGTGGTCCCTGCTTTCAGTGCAGGTAGAGTTAAAGAGTGGGTAAGAGGTGCTGCTCAGTTCTCAACCCAGCAGGCTGGTGTCCTGCCCCAGCGCTGGGCTGGGCCTGGATGTTTTTACTCTTATTTCCTCTGTGTGTAACCAGAATTTTGGATCTGCTGGGGATTGGCCCAAATTGGGAGAACACACAGAAAAGGGGACAAAAAATTTGAAGCAAAGTGAAAAGGTTAATGCAGGCAGCACCTGCAGGTGTTCTTCGTTGGGATGGACACAGCAGACAGTGCCAAGGTGGGGGAAAGGCCTACTCCAGCTCAGCTGAGCGGCTTTCTCACTCAAAGTGGCAGTCTGGTGCAAGAGGGCGAGGGGGTTTTCTTTGCTTTTTCAACAGTAACTGCCAAAAGAAGGCTTCTAGTCTGAGGAAGTTAAAGCTGAGCATTCCAACCAAACCCTGGAGCCTCTTGTACTGACATGCTCCCTTCCTCCTCTCTGCCTAGGATAGTCAAGCCAAAAGTGGCCTCCATGGAGGAGATGGCGAGCTTTCACACGGACGCCTACCTGCAGCACCTGCAGAAGGTCAGTGAGGAGGGGGATGATGACCATCCGGAGTCCGTGGAGTATGGACTGGGTAAGGATGTGCATCTTCAGCAAGAGATTAACTGAGTATCAGGTCCAGGATGCTTTTTGCTGGAGCTGAGGTTAGACAGAGGGCTGACCTCAGGTGGGCTGCTGGGCTGTTTGTGGAGGGAAGCCCTCTTTGATGGGGTGTTGCTGGACTCCGTCAGCCAGCGGTCGCTTGTCAGGCTGGCGTTTTCACTCTTGCCAGCAGAGGGTACCGTCAGCCTCACGCTGCTGCTCCCTGCAGCTCAGCCTCTCCCTTGCATACCGGGAGCCAGTGCCTTTTGCTGCTCCTTTGAGGATCTCAGGCAGGACAGAAGGCCCTGACAGTGCTGCCCTTGGAACAGAGCTGAGACTGGCTGCTGCAGGCCTGCTGTGGTGGAGGACACACGTGAACAACGGCCTGAAGCTACAGCCAGAGACCAGAGCGGCTTCTGTTTGACTGGTTACTTTGCTTACTTCTTGAGCAGAGGGCTCTTGCCTGCCTGGACTTAAGACAGCCTGAGCAATGCAGTAGTTATAGCAGGCAAGGTGGCTGCATGTACTGTCTTAGTCTCAGGAACACAAGGAGTGACCCAGCACTGAGGCAGTGGTGCAGATTATGTGCTGATCTCAGGAGTCTCCCCTAGATCTGCCCTTTGCATTTCTGAAGCTGATCTGTCTGCAGTCAGAGGAGCAGCCCTGGGGTCATGCCTTGCTGGGGAATGGCTCCAGGGAGACTGCTGTAGAAATAGGTGAAGATCATATTCTAGCTATAGACCTGCAGTGTACCTAGGCCTGTCTCCTTTGTGGATGTCTGTTTTTAGGGGGGAGATACACCAGTGACTGTGTCAGGGCTTTCCTGGTAGCGTAGCCAGAGAACTGAGAGTGTTTTTGCAAGACTGGTGTGAGGGACCAGTAGGTCAGGCTAGCCAGGCACACAGATCAGAGTTTGGTTCAAGACCCATCTGTGAATGATCTGAGTGCAAGAAACATTTTGATTGTTGATTTTTGTGGTGAGTTAACCTTGGGTGGCCGCCAGGTGCCCACTAAGATGCTCACTCTCTTCCCCTCCTCGATAGGGTAGGGGAAAAAATACGATGGAAAAGATCGTGGGTTGTGATTAGGACAGGGAGATCACTCACCAGTTAATGTCATGGGCAAAACAGACTCAACTTAGGGAAATTAATATAATTCATTGCCACTTAATAACAGCGTAGAACAGTGAGAATTGAAAACAAAAAAGGGTACAGCAGAGGGCTACAAAGATGATTAGGGGGCTGGAACATCTTTCTTGTGAGGAAAGACTGAGGAACTTGGGTCTTTTTAGCCTGGAGAAGAGAAGAGAAGACTGAGGGGGGATCTCATCAATGCTTATAAATACTTAAAGAGAGGGTGCCAGGAGGATGAGACCAGTCTTTTTGCAGTGGTGCCCAGTGAGAGGACAAGAGGTAATGGGCACAAATTTGAACGTAGGAAGTTCCATCTAAACATGAGGAGGAACTTTACTTTGAGGGTGGCAGAGCACTGGAACAGGCTGCCCAGAGAGGTGGTGGAGTCTCCGAGGCTGGAGACATTCCAAACCTGCCTGGACGCCGTCCTGTGCAACCTGCTGTAGGTGACCCTGCTCTGGCAGGGGGGTTGGACTAGATGATCTCCAGAGGTCCCTTCCAGCCCCTGTGATTCTGTGATTCCCCTTCATCCACCCTTCTTCCCAGACTCAGTTGTTTCACGCCCAGCTGTTCTACCTTCCCCCCGGAAGCAGTGCAAAGAGACGGGGAACAGGGGTTGCAGTCAGTTCATCACACATTGTCTCTACTGCTCCTTCCTCATACTCTTCTCCTGCTCCAGTGTGGGATCCCTCCCACGGGAGACAGTCTTCCACCAACTTCTCCAATGGGGGTCCTTCCCATGGGCTGCAGTTCTTCATGAACTGCTCCAGTGTAGGTCCTTTCCATGGGGTGCAGTCCTTCAGGAACAGCCTGCTCCAGTGTAGCGGGGGTCACAGGTCCTGCCAGAAACCTGCCCCAGCACGGGCTTCTCTCTCCACAGGGGCAGAGGTCCTGCTAGGAGCCTGCTCCAGCATGGGCTGTCCACGGGGTCACAGCCTCCTTCGGGTATCCACCTGCTCCGGCGTGGGGTCCTCCCTGGGCTGCAGGTGGACATCTGCTCCGCCGTGGACCTCCATGGGCTGCAGGTGGACAGCCTGCCTCACCATGGTCTTCACTACAGGCTGTAGGGGAATCTTTGCTTTGGTAGCTGGAGCAGCTCCTCCCCCTCCTTCTTCACTGATCTTGGCCTCTGCAGAGTTGTTTCTCTCACATATTCTCACTTCTCTCTCCTAGCTGCTGCACAGTGTTTTTTACCCTTCAGTATGTTATCACAGAGGTGCCACCAGTGTTGCTGATGGGCTCAGCCTTGGCCAGCAGCGGGTCTGTCTTGGAGCCATCTCTGTCTGACATGGGTGCAGCTCCTGGTGTCTTCTCACAGAAGCCACCCCTGCAGCATGCCTGCTACGAAAACCTTGCCACACCAACCCAATACAATTTTTTTCCTACTTATGCCCCTTGAATCTGCTGTGTGAGTCCAAATCTGATACCTGTTGTGAGGTTTTTGTGCTGTGGCTTTTTGATTGTGCCTGGAACAGAAAGAGCAGCGGTTAAAAGAGAGAGAGCTCAAAACAAAAAGAATATGCTTCTGCTAGAGGAAAAGGCCTGTTGTCTGACACGTGGACTCTTACCCACAGGTTATGACTGTCCAGCTACTGAAGGGATCTTTGAGTATGCAGCAGCCGTGGGAGGAGCCACCATCACTGCAGCCCAGTGCCTGCTGGACGGCAAGTGCAAGGTAGCAATTAACTGGCCTGGAGGGTGGCATCATGCAAAGAAGTAAGAAAACAATCTCTTCCCTTGTGTTTTCTCACCTGGTGTCTGAATCCCACCTCCTAGCTCCCAGCTTCCCTGCGAACCCTCAGGGTGTGGCAATCCAGCTGGAAGAGTGCGCAAGGTGTGAGAGGGGTGAGGGAAGGCAGGAGGTAGATAGGAAAGAAGCAGAGTGTTGGGCAGAGGCCTGAGAGTAAGCTGATTACTGCCCAGTCCTGGTGCTATCATGCACTGCCGTGCAGGTCTGGGACAGATGTTTTCAGAGGTGTCCCACCATCCGTTGATACTTGGTGATCTCTGGGTGTTCAGCTGAGAATTGATTTTGCAAAGTCTGTAGAGAAGGGCTGCGGAGAGGCAAACAATTGGTGTCGCTCCCAACTTGGATGAGAATGGGAAAGTGGCAACATGTTGTCCAAAGTGTTTTGTGTGGCTTTTTTGGTTTCTTAATAAGAGGTTTGAAACAGTGCAGGACTGACCTCTGGTTTTCCCCATGGTCTCCGGGTGGCTGTTTGCTCTGAGCTGTGGTGTCAGTAGCTATCTTCCAGAACAACAGGAGAGGAAGTAAAAATTTCATCCCTGAGTCCTGTGATTCTGTAGTTGTAAAATAATTTGTTTCTATGGCTTCCCTGTTTTCCATGGATGTATGTTTTATTTTAACTTGTGTTGCCCATCTCCCAAAACATGCGACCTGTCGGCAAATGCAGACAAGACAGCACCATTGCTTGTCCCCAGCTAACTGGCCTTTGCAGTGCTGTTCTGTTTCTCTGGAGGGCCCCAGAAATTAGCTTGAACCACATTTCTAACCCTAACAGCTTGTGCATGAGTGTGCAGGTTTCTCTTCTTGCTCCAGTGACTTTTCTGACCTGGCAGAGAAACTCTGGAGGAGTAACAGTGGTATGGAAACTCCAGCGATGGCAACATCTCATCAAGAACCTTTTCCTGATCAGCACTTTGCTGAATATGGGTTCAGCTGCAGCTTGCTGAGAAAGGAGAGAGTTTAGCTCGGCTGAGCTGATCCCTCTTGCTCTTTGCAGGAGGGATGTCTTTTAAAAAGTCTTCTGTTCTCTTTTACCTTGATGGCGTGGTTTATAAAATGCCTGTAACAGAAGAAATCTTAGTAGTGTTGCTGCCACTGAGCTGTGCTATTAGCACTGTTCTGGGAAGCAAACAACCTGTTTAAAAAAGGCATTTAATACTTACTGATCGCAAAGGAGCCTTCCCAGTCACCCCAGTGAGGTGGTATGGGATGCCGCAGGATAGGCAGCAGTTGTGGTAGGTGCCAGTCCAGTGTGAAGGTCCAGCCAGACTGACACCCAACAGCAGGTGCCTGGTGCTCAGACCTGTGTCCTAGCAAAATATATGTCCTTTTGTCAAACAAGACCTGCTGTCTGGTGGCTTGGTTACTTTCCAAGGTTGTAAAGGTAGGAATTGTAACGACTGTCACCTGGGGCTTTTGAAGCTCCCAGTTCACTGGTATGCCTTTGGGGCAGAGGGCGAGATGCTGAGTTGGTGCCTTTTCTTGACGCAGCCCTGCCCTCCCTTCTGTCAGGGACAGTCTGACCTCTGCTGTGTGGATCTGTGGGGGAAGAAATCGCAAGTGCTGGCCCTGAGCTGCAGCTCTGATGTTGGTCAGCTTCTGCCCAAGCTGGTGTCCTGCTCTGCTTGGCCTTGAGTTTGAAAGAGATTGTGTGTTACAGCATGGAGAGAGTGCCCGAGACATGGCATAGTTCACTTTGCTTCCTGGCAGGCTGGGAAAGAGGGGAGGAGTATGCTGTGTTTTAAGGAAGATTTAAGGAAGGTTCCCAGGATACCTGCTAACATCCCAGTTCTCAGCATCACTGTGAATGAACAGAGTCACTGGGAAGTGTCTGTGCTCATGACATTTGCAGGGAGTGAGAGCAAGTGCAGTTCTGCCACCCTGTGCTTGCTCCTCGCCATTTCCAGCTGTTTGCTGAGCAGGGGAGTGTCGGGGAAAATGAGCTGAATGCTGTGGCTGAAAGGCAAGAAGCATTTCCAAGAGGCACATCTTAGATCCTGGAGTTGTTTGAGCCTGGTGAAGAGGGTTTGGGCACTCCTGTTGCAAAGCATAAAGCTTTGGTTTAAGTCAGCTATCTGGGGCTGACCTAAGAGTGCATATGGGCTAGTGCCAAGTGGTGATGGGCACTTGACTTCGAAGCAAGTCTGGAGTAGGGAATAAGAAATTTTCTTGTTCCTTTGATGCCAGCGATATGAAAGCTGCCCTCTGATGTATGTCAGGCATAAATCTTTCCATGCAACATCTGTCCTCTGTTTAGCTGCTGGGGCTCTCTTCTGGCTGAGCCCAGGAGCTGTATTGTGAAGGACTGCACGTGGGGCATCCTGTTTGCATTTTTCTGGGGAGGAAAGGGAGAGTGTTGCTTTGGGCAGAGGCTTAGCTTTTGTAACCCGGGACTTTGGAACAGAGCAGCAGAGTGTTGTGACTGCCTTGGGCCTGCCTTTCACTGCCAGGACCTTTCTGGGAACTGTGACATCCCGCACGGATGGAGTGGCTGCCTTGGCTGTGCCTGCCCAGGACTCGCAGGAAAATGGCCAAGCAGGACTGTCCAGGTGCCCATCCTCTTGCCACAGAGGGAGAGGAGGTACAGTGGAGAGTGGCTTTGAGTTGAGTGGCTCTGAACTTCTTTAAAATACCTCAAGTGCAGAAAGCTAACGTTTTATTTGCACAACAGTGAAATGGTCAGAGGTACCCTGCCAAGCCTCTCTGCAGCAGAGCCAGATGATGCTTTACCAGCTGCCAGCAAGCCCAGGGTTGTGAAGCAATTGGCACAAGCAGTCATGTTCTCTTGTGCTTCCCACCCATGCTTTGAACTGCTCCTGACCCGTCCCTTGGTCACTGATGGGCCTTAGCTGGGCTCATCACCCTCCTCTAC
This sequence comes from Burhinus oedicnemus, assembly GCA_008921705.1. Lineage (NCBI taxonomy): Eukaryota > Metazoa > Chordata > Aves > Charadriiformes > Burhinidae > Burhinus > Burhinus oedicnemus. Next base: position 804 of record VFFE01000296.1, on the reverse strand, counting down.
CCCTCTGTGAGGTAGAGACTTGCAAAATAAAAGTGATAATGCTGAGATCAGTGGCGATTGCATTGGCGATGTTCAGCCTTATGGACATTGTTTTCACAGAGATGAAGCTTCTGGCTTCTGTTATCTGAATGACGCTGTCTTGGGGATCCTGCGGCTGCGCCAGAAATTTGACCGTGTCCTTTATATCGATTTGGATTTGCATCATGGCGATGGTAAGGTGCAGGGCAGGCTGCAAACAGCACAGACACACAGACTCAGGGGGAGGAATGGGAGAAGTCAAGGCCTGTCAGGGCAGTAGGGCTTTACCTGCTGCAACAGCTGTGGCTTTGCCTCCCTTCAGTATAAGTTCCTTCAGTCCGTTTCTGCCTTGTCCTGCTTTATGGATGTGCCCTGTGCTGCTCATCAGACCTCGAGGGTCTGAGCAGCAGTCTTGTGCCTAAAGCAACAGTGTGTTCCCATTCCAGTAATCCCCTCGGCCAGGGGCTGTCCAGCAAGGACTTCCCCCAGTCCCTTGTCTCCCATCCCAGCAGAACAGCTGCTGACAGTGTTTAATTGTTTAATGCCACCACTGCAAGAGGGAAGCAGTGAGTAGTAAACGGTGCTTTTAAAAGAAGGCTTGACACTATAAAACTAGAGCCAGAGCTGGCTATGCTGAAACTGCTCTCTCCTTCAGGGACATTATTTCAACACCATTTAACATGTCCTGCTCTCCTAAATTTTATGGTGTGTTTCATTTTGCTCCGTTTTCCCCCTGCATTTGGTTTCTATTAAGTTTCTTGTTACTTCTTTCCCCCCCCCCCCCCC
>VFFE01000292.1:0-31292 GCA_008921705.1 Burhinus oedicnemus | reverse complement strand
GCACCGGGCCGGGCGGGCGGTACCGCCTGACAGTGACCGGCGGCCGCTGGCGCCGCGCGCATGCGCAGCCCGCCCCGCGGCGGGAGGGACCGGCCGCGCATGCACTCTGAGGGGGCGGGAGCGGCGGGGCGCTCTGCGCAGGCGCGCCCCCAGGCCACGCCCCCTGCGCCGGAAGAGGAAGGCGGGCGGTGGGGCTCGGCCTAGTAGCGGCTCAGCGGCTTCTGCTCCGGTCACCGGATCCGGCCTTGGTGCGGCCCAGCAGCCCGGAGGAGACCGGCCCTGCGGTCTCGGAGCGGGCTCGGCACCCGTTGGCTACCGGAGGGGACCCGGCCCGGCACCCCCGGAGGGGACCAAGCAGCCCCTGCCCTGGGGGCGGGTGGGATGGAGCTGGACGGGCTGCTGCTAGACGAGGAGGGCACATTTTCCCTCAGCGGCTTCCAGGAATTCACGGTAAGTGCCCTCACGGCCCCCGAGGTGGTGCCCGGTGTCCCTGGCCCAACCTGTCCCGAGCCTCGTGCCTCGGCAGGCCCCTGGGGCATTCCCTCCTTTTACACCCTGGCCCCGAAGACCCCGTGTGACTGCACACCCGGGCCCCTGGCTGAGCTCTTGGGGCTCCTGCCGGGCCCATCATAAACTGGATTGAGGTGAAGAGCCTGGTATAAGGAGTGCTGAGGGCTTTTCTCACGTTCCCTCTATCTGCTCTGCAGTTCCTACCCAGGCACCAGCAGCTGAGCGAGAGGGTGCGGAAGCGGCTCTATTATGGCTGGGACAAAGACTGCAGCCTGGATAATCTCTCTAGCCCTGTGGCAGGTGGGTCACTGAGTGTCCCCAGATGGGAATGCTGAGTCAAGAGGATTGGAAGTAGCCCAGGGGCTGAGACCAACAAGTCACCCGCTCCCTCCCCAGTGCCAAATCCCACCCCTGCCCAGCCTTCTTCGCTGCGTGCAGCACAGCGGGCAGGGTGCCAGAGCCTCATGGTTCCTGTTCTCTGTTTTATTGCCCTGTCTGGCACACTGCTGCATTTTTGGCACCTTGGTAGTGTGCAGAGACCTTTAGGTTGCTTGCAAATTCCTTGGCAGTGAAGGCTGTGTCCCTGTTCCTGATGAGAGGTGTCTTGCATAACTTCTTGTGTTCTGCAAGGTACTGGCGAGTTTGTTTAACTTCTAGTTGTAAGCACCAAGGGGACAAGTTCCTGCTGTTTGTCCGGATCACATCCCTTTTTTTTTCCTGTTGAATCAGCAGTGTTTTGAGGGAGCAGAAGGGCGCAGCTGGGTTGAGACTAAGGAACTGGTGCAGGTGATGGTGGAGAGGAGTGGTCAAGGGCAAGCAGTAGTTTGCTGGGGGACCTTCACAGTGGGGTCGCATTAGTGGTTCCAATAGCTGCATGCTGACACAGCTTGCAAGGGGCATTGAGTGGGTGGGGAAGCATGTTTGCATTCAAAACTCTTGTGATATACTTAGGGAAATGGTCTGAAGTCATGAGGAGACTCTGCGTGACTTACCTCAGCAAGGAGGGGGGTGCTGGGTGTGTGGTGACAGAGCAGGGCCAGGCAGGGCAATCGGCTGCACTGGCACTGCTGGGAGTCACAATTTCTGACACGGGTGGTGCGAGGGCTCCTCTCGTTGGGGCTGGCATTACACCCAGGTGCAAAATGGGACTGTTCCACAGGACGCTACCAGTATTGAAAGTTCAAAGGACAGATTCATGGAATAAGACTGTTGAGGGTTATTAACTGCCTCACACCCAGGAAATGCCTCTGCTCCAGCAGCTGGGTGTGGGAGTGATGTGCAGAGAATATTGCTGCGAGCTTATCTACTCTTACAGCCTTCCTTCAGCGGCTGCTATCAGCCACTGTCAAAAAATGGGACCTAGGGCTGTGACATCTGTCTTGGTACAGCTGTGCCATTGTTGCATGGCGTGTTTATGGCACTGCTCCTCAAATGGGATAGAGGCAATTGTGGGGAGAGTCCAGGGAAGCAAGAGGAGCTGGAAAAGGTCTTTGGCATTGGGTGGCTGGCCAAGGAGAGAGGTTGAAAAGTGAATTTGTTCCTTCTGGAAAGGAAGAACCATAACCACCCTCAGCATGCCATGCCTGTGAGATGGTGACAGCAATCAGCTGCTCTCCATGTCCTCTGGGGCAGGGTGTGCTGTCATGGGTTGGATTCGTGGGCTGAAGAATTAGGTTTCATGTTGGGACAGAGCCTGGGGGGGTCCTCATATACTTCCCATACCTCAGGACATTGCTGCTGCCTCTGTGGTGGCTGGTGTGGTGGCACAAGTGTGGCCAAGCATGGCAGAGAGAGCAGCAGTGTGAGAAGCTGGGAGCTGCCAACGGGTGGTTGGAGCTGTGTCTGCCTGGCTGTGGATCCCAGCAGTGGAGAGGCTTGAATGACCTGGGCATGTCCTGTAGAGCAGTGTGTTTCTGAGCTTGGTGGCTGCTGTCAGGCAAATAATTCCTGTGGGATTGGAGCTGTTCTCTTAGTTGCTGGAGAGACATGGAAAGGAGGGATACGGAGAGAAGAGGTTGTGTGGTGATGCTTCCCCTGGAAGCCGCAAATGTGAGGCTGCTGGGATGAGCTCTGCTTTTGACTCTGTCAGCCAAGGGCTCAGCACCAAAATGGAGCTGGAGTTGCCTGTCAAACGCTTCTTGCCAAGCACCAGACTGCAGTGCTGTTTGGGGTGCTCCCTGCTGGTCCTATCGCACTGAGAAGTGGGATGGGAGCTGCTGAAGCCATCTGCCAGCATCCGTCAGTTTCTGGCCTTTCAGTGCTTGAATGCTGATGCATGTCAGTGGGTGAGTGGTAAATGGGCTGAGATGGGGAGCTGCAGTTATTGCTGCTTTTGTGCCCTGTTAGTCCATTCGGGCTCCTGCTCACATGAATACATTGTCCGCCATCATCTTGAGGGCACTGGGGCTGAGGTGGGGGGGAAGCTGGTTAGTGCTCACCAGCTCTGGAGGAGGATGCTGGTTGGAGGGTAGCAAAGGACTGGGAAGATCTGGTGTTGACATCAGGTCCTGGAGAGCCTCTGAAAGGGCTACCTGAGGTCCCGTGGGGTGCGGGGAGGGTGTTAGCCTCTTTGTGCAGCTGACTGCTGGTAACTCCCCATGACGCAGACATGCTAATCTGGATCTGGCACTGCCGCTGGGCCTTGGACACTCACATCCTCTTCCTGCTTTGGTCTGGTTCTCCTGCCTATTTGTTCCTCCCTCATCCCTGACTGCTGATAAGGCCTGTCTTACATTCATAATTTACATTAAACTTCAGAGGCTGAGCAAACATCAAGACTCGATGGGCTTGTGGGGAGAAAGGGAAGGGTGGGGGTAGACTGTGCCATATGGGGCTATAAGCCCTTTTGCTGCTTTTCTGTCCTAGATATTGCTGTGGAGTTGCTGCAGAAAGTGGCTCCCAGCCCTATCCGCAGACTCCAGAAGAAATACGTGTCTCATGTATCTCGGTAAGAAGCAAAACCTGTCCCTTCGTGTCCTGTGTCAGAACTGGGAGCTGTGGTCGCACCTATGACTCACTGCTGTTCCCCGGGCCAGTGCTGGCTTTGTGCTTAGGCCTGTTTAGTGTCAAACAGGAGCTGGGAGCAGGTGGCAAGGCCAGCAGGTACAGTGGCTTGCTGACACAGCCAGGCCTGCTTCAGGTTGGTCCTGCTTTCTGGGGTGCAGGGGTGCTCTTGTTAATGGGAGTCTGTACTGGCTGGATCTGAACCTTGGCTCTGCTCTTGGCAGCCAAGCCCTTGCAGTGTACCTGGCTGTGGGCAGGGCTGCTCAATTTGGAGCTGGTTGTGCCCGGGAACAGGAGTCAGGGCTTTCTGCTCTCCATGCTGCATCCCCTGCACTTTTCTCCTGTTGGCACAGAGCTGGCAAGACTGGGATGTATCTAGCTGTCCATCTACTACACCTCCCCGCTATCTACATGGGGAGGGAGCAGCCAAGTTGTGCCATGGTGACTGGCATGTTGTAGCATGCAAATAACTTTCGGGTTGGCTCTTCCCTTGTCCCACAGGGAAGCTTGCATCTCGCCCTGCTCCATGATGCTGGCACTAGTTTACATTGAGAGACTCCGGCACCGGAACCCTGAATACCTTCAGCAGATCTCATCTTCAGACCTCTTTCTGATCTCCATGGTGAGTGGTGTGGGCTGGGGGGTCACTGGGTTGGAGGGAGCCTGGAGGAGTGCAGGGGTGACTGAGATCCTGTCCTTTGTGCTGCTTTTAGATGGTTGCTAGTAAGTACCTGTATGATGAGGGTGAGGAGGAGGAGGTGTTCAACGATGAGTGGGGAGCAGCAGGGAAAGTGGACGTCCAGACCATGAACACACTGGAGATGAACTTCCTGAGCGCCATTGTAAGTGGGGCTGTCACCGCAGCCAACTATTTCAGAGTGGGGGAAAGGAGGTGTTAAGGGGAGTCTGGATTTCTGCTTTTACTCAACGTACTCCCATGAAGGAATGGAGAAGGATATGTCCAGGTGCTGGGTGGCCTGCTCTGACTGCGCTGACCTTTCACTGCTGTCCCCACAGGACTGGAGTCTCTACACAGACCCCCGAGAGCTGTTTGAAGTGCTGAGCTGGCTGGAAGGACGGTAGGTGTGTGGGGTGGGGGCAAGCCTTTCATTGGCTCTGCAGCCCTGGCTCTGCCCCTGCTCAGGGCTAGCCCTGCTATAGTGAAGTAAGAGGCTGGGGTACCTGTGAGCCTTCACTAGGTTCTGCAGCTCCCTTCCATGGACCTTGAGCAGGGTCTTCTCCAAGCCTGCCTGGGCTGAAGATTCTTCGATGGAGGTCAATGTCACATCCACTGTTCTCTCTTTTTCCTGCAGTGTGGCAGAAAAGCAGGGCATGTGGCGTGGCTGGTTCACCTACACGGATCTGTGTGTCCTCATGGAGCAGTCCATGTGGCAGCATGTGCTGGGCCAGTTCTACCAGCAAGTGGTGAAGGTAAGGGCGTGGGGCAGCAGCTACTTGCAAGAACATGTGGCCCAGCATGCCACAGGTTTGGAGCAGGACCCTCTTTTCCACTGGTAGTAGGAGTTTTGTTTATTCCCTGTTGAAAAGGGAAGCAGTCAGAAGCCAGAAGATGCTAATTTGCAGCTATGCTGCCTGAGGCATTGCAGCCTGGTGTTGGGTTAGTCTGTGCTGGACTGCAGCCCCACAAGTCATGGTGCAAGGTCATGGTGGTGGCACGGAGGCAACTGGGTGCTGGATGGGGATTTAAACAGGAACTGTTATGTTTCAGCTGGGGCATTGTGGTATTTAGGCCCTGCTTTGAAGAGGCTGTGTGCCACCCGCTGTTAGCAGCATGGCTGCCTGCTCCCCAGCATCCAGCCCTGGTGCTGGTGGTGCTGCTTGCCATCGTGACTGCTGCGTTGATGTGTGGCCATGCTGGGTCACAGCTGGCTGTGGGGGGCTGCTGGAGGGTCTGGGCTAACCATCGGCTTCTCTGCAGCTGGCCTGCCTCCTGGGTGTGGTGTACCTTACTGGCTTTGCTGCTGTCTTCGCCTCTGTCACTGTGGTGCACCGGTCTGTGTGCATGAGGAGCATCAACCCTGCAGCCCCCCGGCCTGCGCTGTTCCCCGAGGAGGGCAACTGCCAGCTGGATGCCCAGCCAGCCCCTGACCAGCCCCAGCCCAAGCTGCCTGATGTCTCCCCAGCCAGCAGCACCCGTTGCGTGGGGGAGAACAAGACAACCGAGGAACCACGTCGCGGGAGTGTTACAGCAACTGCGCTCTACCTGTGGGGCAGTGTGATGACGGCTCTGTCCTACCCAAAGGCGCCTGATCTAGCCCAACACAGGAGCCCCCTGCAAGGCCCTTTCCAGAGAGTACCCACTGCCTGTGAGAGATCTAACCGTACCGCCTCTGCCGCAGCCCCGGGCCAGCCTGGCCACCTCGGACTTGCCATACTCCCGTCTCCTCTGGTGCTCCACTGCCATGCCTGCTCAGCTGGTGCGGGCCCCACATGGGATGGAGCCCCCAGCCGCAAGGACTGGCTGGACCCCCTGGGACTGAGGCAGTGCTCCTTGCACACTGCCATGGATCTCAGTAGAATCAAGAGCTTCATTTTTCCCAGCTAGGAGCATGGGGCAGCAGCCCCTTTCCCCTTCCCTCCTAGTGTGGCACAGCTCACTTCCTTGCACTTTTGGGACCCCTGATCCCTGGGGCTGCGCAGGGCTGGAGGCCCCTGCGTTACTTCCAAACCAGCATTTGTGTCTCCCCACCCAGGGCAGGGTTGTCCTTCACTTTGGGGGCTGCTGGGACAGGTTGGGGCAGAGTTGGCTTGCTGTTGGGGTGCTGGGGTGGGAACCTACTAGCTGGAGTGTAGAGACAGGGTACCCTTGGGCTGGGGTGCTAGGGCAAGGAGGTTGTTGTACCTCTTCCTACAGCGAGTGGGTGGCCCTTGGTGATGCTGGGCAGAGGTGGTGTGTGAGATGTAGGATGCTGGGGCTGTGTGTGCAGGGTGGAGGGGCTGGGGCAGTGACCCCAGTGCAGGGGTAGGGTACTCCAGGGGGAGGTGGGGTGCCTAGGTGAGGGGAGAGGAGGTCAAAGGAGGGGGGAGCGAGCAGCCTGAGCTGGCTGGCCATAGCAGCAATTCCCCTTAGGGGCTGCCAGGCTACTTCTTGGGAGGTGTAAGGGTCACACCAAGAGGGGACCCCGATGTGGCTGTGCTCCAGGGAAAGGTTGTGCCCCACTGGGCTGGGAGGTGGTAAGGTGTGGTTAAGGCTGAGCTTCCTTATCCTGCGTGTGTTGGGTGCTTTGAAACTGGGGTGCTCTGTGACACCATCCCAAACCCCAGCTGCCTGTGGCTGTGAGCAAACAGTGCCTGACTGCTCCTCGGGGCGGAGAGACGGCACCTTGTCTTGCTGATGAGCCCAGATCATTGTGCCCCTTCTTTTTACTGTGGATTTTACACCTGTTTTTCACTCTTTTGTAGATGAAAATCTCTTCCAATAAACGTAGTTCTTGCTGTGCATCTGCCTTGTCCTGCTGAGCTGCTCAGTGCTGGCAGCATGGGTACCCCACTGCAGAGCCCCATCTGTGCAGCTGTCCAGTTCTTCCTCTCTGAGCCGGTGTGCAAGGCAGATCCTAGAGCTGGCAAGTGAGCCCAGGAGCAGTGAGGCCTGTCCTGCAGGGCTCAAGGGACCAGGCTCTTCAGTGACAGGAGGGATGTTGGGTCTGGTGCCTGAGGAAGGCAGGCACAGGGATAGAGGACGTTCCCCATCCTTGGGAATGCGGGGAATGCATGGTCTCCACCGCTCTTTGCTCTCCAAAGTCTGTCCAGTTAATGAGTGAGCCCTGAGCGGCTTGGCAGGGTCGCCTTTGTGATCACTGGCACAGCCACCTCTGCTGCGTGACAAAAACACGAGCATCCCCTGCCTGTGCTCCCTTGGGAACCTTCCCAGCCAAGTGGGTAGCTTTTGTCCCTGGCATCCTTGTCCAGCAGCAGGATTCAGTGCCCTCCTAGGCGTACGGGGGATGTGGTAGGCCCGCATCAGAGACCCCCTTAGTGTGGGCACAGTGCCCACAGAGGGGAATGGCAGGACCTTGGCAGGTGGGCCTCTGCAGCTTTTAATGGGGTGCTTAGGGCCTGGTGGTGAGGAAGAGCTGGACCAGGAGAGCAAGGGAGGAGCAAGTATGGGCAGGGCACGCTGGAGCTGGAGGATGCTGTTGGTGGGGATGCTCCAAGCACACGAAGGAAGAGGTGTCTGTGCTGTGGCCCACTCAGTCCCCGCCCAGTGTGCCACAAGAGGTAGGGATGGGACCTGGGCTCTGGACAGTTGGCAGTGTAACAGCGTCCATTGTCCTGGCCGTGGGTGCCTGTCACCTGGTCCTTGTGGTGACAACCCAGGGTGACACTTGCATTCCTGGCCACAAGGGCAGGTTACTCACCAACTCAAGTTAATGGCTAACCCTGGGGCAGCTCCTGCAAAAGGTGGAAGTTCAGCTGTGTGTAGGCTGTGAGGAGACCTTTGGGGGAGTGGGAGCCTGCCCACCCCCTCTGCACCATAAACTGGAAGTGGTGCAGGGAGGCAGCAGCATGAATGGGGGCCACTGCGGAGCGCCTGGTGCTGGGAGCTCTGCGCTCGCATCCAGCTGCCCACGGAAGATGTGCTCCTGGATGCTGAGCTGTTCCTTAGCCCTTCAGGTATGGGGGGACCACGGTGAGCAGCCAGAGAGATGAGGTGACGGGGAGAGGGCTGGGATCCTCACAGGTGTCAGGGCAGGGGCTGCATCCTGCCAGGCAAAAGGTGCTTGGGGCTCTGGCCAGGGTGTGCTGGGAGGGGAGCGGGCAGTGGCAGGCACTTCCTGGGGGGCATCAGTGAGCATGCATCCACTTAGGGGTGCTGGGCACAGGGGGCTGCAGTTCTGGGGCTGCAGCGAGTTGCAACCACCCCCTCTCTTCCCTGCACAGCATCTGGCCGTGCAGGCCTCCTTGCTCTGCATCTTCCACCTCCTGCTACTGCCCACCCTGCCTGAGGAGCCGCCCCAGGCTACCAGCGAGCTGCTGGCACGCAGCCTCTTTGCCTGCGGCATCACCACAGTGCTGCAGACCACCCTGGGGAGCCGGTGAGCGAGTGGGATGAAGGGGATGCAGCCATCGCCAGAAGGAGGGTGACACCACGGGAGGGCATGTCTCTGTCCTCCCCCAGCCTAGGAGGGGGCAGGATTTGGAGGAGGTGGGAAGGGCATGAGGACTGGGTTTTCTATAACAACCCTTTGCCTGGTATCTCTGTACAGTCGTCCCCTCTCCACTGTCACTGCATCCTCCTCTCTTACATGTCCCTCAAGCAAAACTGCTGTGCTTTCCCCGAGCTCCTCGCTGCCTTGCTGCAGCGTCATACACAGCTCCTCCAGGCCACCCGGTGCCTGTGCTGCCCACGCCCCCCACAGGGGCTGGGCGAGCGCTTTGGCAAAGCCCCTGACCTCTGCACACATCCCATGTGCTGCCACTTGGGATGTGCTGGGGCACATTTGGGATATGTGGTGCCTTCCTGCCACTTTGGGATTCCCACCTCCTCTGCTTCCCATATCTCGCTCCTCCAGCAGCCAGAGCTTTGGGAGCAACCCTGTCCCCTCTTTCTTCCCTAACATGCCCTTGCTGTCCCCTTCCCCAGGCTGCCGCTGGTTCAAATCCCATCCTTCGAGTACCTGGTCCCTGCCATGGTGCTGAGCTCCCACCTGTCCCTCAGTGCCAGCATGGACAGGAACGGTGAGCACAGCCTTGGAGCCTGCACCCCACGGGGCCCGCGTCATGCTTGTGCCAGGGGAACGGCAGCATTGAGGCGCAGGGGGTAGGGATGAAGGGTAGCAAGAGGTCCTGCCTGCTGGCCCCTCTGGTGATGGTGCGCAGCACCCTATTTGCCCCTGAGCACAGCTGCAATGCGTCCGGGGCCACACCACAAGATTTGTGGCCTATAATATGCCTGGGGCTGCATCCCCAGGGCATGATGGGGATGCTGGCACACTCCAGCCAGCAGCCCCTGCACTGCATGTTCTTGGACCCAGCTCCAGGAGGCCAGCGTCCATGTGCATCACATCCCCCCAAATTCCCTTCCAGGCACGATCGCGGCCAGCGCATGCCCTGCACCGCACTGTGCCGTCACAGGGAGCCGGGCTGCCTCACTGCGAGAGGTGGGTGCTCCTGCGCTGGGCTGGGGGTCCCCATCCTCCTGCTCTACCAGCAGCCCAGTTATTACCTGCATCCCTGTGCCCCCCGTCCCTTTCCCAGCGCTCCTGGGGATTGCCATGAATAAGGGAGACGTAAAGGGAAGTGTAAAGGCAATGGGGACTGTGGTGTACATGGGTGCATATGTTGTCCTGGGACTGGGGTGAGCGGAGCATGGGGAACAATTGATGCTACTGAGGTGGTGGGAGTGTGACCAAGGGGGATTGTTGGGCTGCTCTCTGTGTACCCTGCCCCATGGGTCCCCTCCTTTCGTCCTGCAGGTCTCTGGAGCCGTGCTGGTCTCTGGGCTGGTTCAGCTGGTGCTGGGAGTGTCTGGCATGTGTGGGTGGGCAGCCCAGCGCTGCGGACCCATGGTCCTGGCCCCAAGTCTCTCCATCATTGGGCTGTCTGCATACAAGGAAGCCTCTTTCTTCTGCTCCACTAACTGGGGGGTAGCGCTGCTGTACGTGAGCCCAGGGGCCATGCCGGTGTGCAGATTGCACAGCTTCCCTTTGCCATGGGGACAGGAACAGGGCACCCCTGTGGCGCATGGCACATGTTTGGGGCCCCATCACTGTGATGCTCTGTGGTGACCTGTGCGTTCTCTCCTAGGCTCATGCTCCTCACTGTCACCTTCTCCCAGCACCTGGGGTCCTGCCGCCTGCCCTTCTGCTCCTGGCCCCAGGCTCAGGGGGGCTCCACGGAGCCATCTGTCCCCACCCTGCACATGTTCTCGGTACTGTGGCTTGTCTGCCCCTGCTCCCTCCACTGTGCCCAAGCTTCTCTCTGAGCCTGGCTCCTTGGCGTGGGGTTAGGTGGGACCTGGTGGACCTGGAGCAGAGCTGGGTGCTGGGAACAGAGGCAGGGGTGAGAAGTCCTGGTGCAGCTCCCAGGGTGTGGGTGCTGCTGGGGGAGCACGGGGGACCTGTACTAGAGGGTATTGGAGCAGCAGAGCCTGGGATGCTCCCAGGGAAGATGTGGCATGGCTCCCTGGGACACAGGACAGGAGAAGGACCTGCTGTCCAGGGCACAGCAGATGGGGTGCTAGCCAGGGCAGGCAGGAGAGGAGGGTCCCCTGATGAGGTTCCCCTTGCTGCCTTGCAGGTACTGCTCCCGTTTGCTGGTGTCTGCATCGTCTGTGCCATCCTCAGTCACCTCCACGTTCCCTGGGAATCGCTGGACCCAGCCATGGCACAGCTGTCCTGGGCCAACAGTACCTTCCATGCCCCTTGGTTCCGCATCCCCTTCGCAGGTGGGGGGCCGCAGGGCTGCATGCAGCCATCTGCCTTCAGCCAGCGCCCCTGTCACCCATCCCCTCTCCCTCCACTGCAGGCGAGTGGGGGTGGCCGCTGCTCACCCCCCAGGCGCTGACAGTGGGCATCGCCATGGCCATCGGTTGCAGCATGAACTCGGTGGGCTGCTACGTGCTGTGTGGGAGGCTGCTGCGAGCCCCCCGGCTACCCCCCCATGCCTGCAACCGGGGGCTCTGCACCGAAGGGCTGGGCAGCCTCCTGGCAGGGCTGCTGGGCACCCCAGGGGGCACTGCCGCCAGCATCGCCAATGCCTGCACCACCGGCCTCACGCAGGTAGGCCCGTGGTGGGGGGAGGAAGGTCAGCAAGGAGTGGGAAGGCAATGGACCAGGAGGTGTGGGGGACCTGTAGCACCCAGGCTGTCACTGAGCCAGCACTGGGAAAGGCAGGTCTGTATGGCACTATGGAAGAAACAGTGAGGGGTGACGCTCCCCATCCTTGCTTTCCTGTCCTCCTTTCCACCAGACTGGCTCTCGCTTCTCGGTGCAAATAAGCGCACTGGTGTGCATGGTGCTGGGCACGTCCCCGAGGCTGGCAGGGCTCCTCACCCGCATCCCGCTGGCAGTTCACGGTGGGTACCCCGCTCTTCCCCTGCACTGCAGTGCCTGCAGCCTGCCTGGCGCTGCCTGACTCCTGCCCCTCGCAGGGGGGGTGCTCTGTGTCACCTACGCTGTGGCCGTGGGCACGGGGATCTCCTACTTCCAGTACGCAGACATCGACTCGGGAAGGAACATCTTCATTGTCGGCTTCGCCATGTTCATGGCGCTACTGGTGCCGCGGTGGCTTAGCGCAGCTCCGGCTCACCTGGCGACAGGTAGTGGGGACATTCCCCAGGCAAGGCAAAACCTTGGGCCCTGTGGCACAGTGACTACACATCTCCAATGTCCCGGGAGGCTGGGGTAGCTTAGGGCAGCAGGCAGCCTGGGTCTGCTGAGGCAGCTCCTGGGCTTGGGAGGTCCTGGGTGATTCTGGCACTGTCCCTGCAGGCTGGGTGCCCCTGGACCTTCTCTTCCTCTCCCTGCTCATGGTCCCTGTCTTCTTAACGGGCTTCTTGTCATTTTTCCTGGAGAACACGGTCTCAGGTGAGAGGATGCTACAGCAAGTCTGCATGAGCCTGTGCCCTGAGGGCTGGATCTGGCCATGGGACCATCCCCAAACTCTTGGCTCTGCCTCCAAGCAGTCCTGCTGGGGGTCCCAGCGCTGGTGTGGGCTGGGATGGTGCGGCTGCAGGAAGGGGGTCCTATCTCACTGCCCACTGCCCTGGTTGCAGGATCCCTAGAGGAGCGAGGGCTGCTCTCTGACCTGATGCTGCGGAAAGCTGGGGCAGGTGCTCGCCAACCCTGTGGAGAGAGGGGTGAAGCCAGCCAGGCGTACGGGATCCCTGCTGGACTGAGGAGGCTGCTGCCATCGTCCTGCAAAGCCTTCCCCTGCTGCTTCCTCTGTCCAGGGAGTAAGGAAGAGGAGGAGAAGGAGGAGGAAGAGGAGGAGGGCAGCTGTGCCCCTGGGGAGGGGACTGCTGCCCCAGAGGAAGGGACGCAACTGCTCCCCAAGCCTGGCTCAGGGGAGCTACAGCCACAAAGGAGGTCGAGTGAGATGGAGATATCTGCATCGCACACTGTGGCCTGACCCCATGGCATGGGGACGCCTCATAGGGGACTGGGGCTGTGCCCCCAAGGCAGCTTGCAAAACATTTTGCACCTCCTTTCTGAATCCCACACAGACTGGAGGGACCTGCACTTCTACACTCCCAGCACGAACCTCATTTCCCCGCTTGGGAGTGAGCTATAAAAACCTTCAACCACCTTTGCCTTTTCCAGGCGTTTCCTTTCCAGCCAGGATTTGCCTGGGAGATGCCAGTCACCCTCCTGTGGTGCCCTGAGGATTGCGACCGTGGAGGGCATGGCCACCTGGTGCCACTGCAGCTGGGGATGTAGGTGCCCCTAAAGCCCACCATCACCCTGTGGATGTGGCTGGGGAAGGGCTCAGTGCTTTGGCCAGCCCCAAAGGGCTGTTAGCCCCATCTCTGCTCACCTGCTGGCACCATGCTTGGGAAAGGCTGGCTCTCCCTCTCCTCACTGCCTTGTCCCAGCTGTGCCTATAGCCCTTTGATGCCCATAGCACCAGGTATATACTAATGCACACCAGTGTGCCCCAGGCTGGGGGTGCAGCTCAGCTCAGTTCCCCAAATCAGTGAAGCCTCTTTCTCCTGCAGCAGGTTGGTCCCAGCAGCACTCACCACTTAACTGCCCCTCAAGTATTGGTCTTGCTGCTAAACCAGCCAGCAGCGGTTCTCTGGGCAAGAAAACATTGCCTTTGACCCCTGTGATTAAGCTCAGTGCGTGGGTTGGTTTCCTGCTGCTGGCTGGTTATGCTGACTCCAGCAGCGAGTGGACCAGCCCTGCTCACCGCTCCAGTGTTTAGAGCGGATCAGAGTCCATGAGCAGAGCCCTGCGCTCCCCGTGCATGCCTCCACCAGTCTGAACTGGCCTGCAAAAGCCCAGCAGTGGGGTAGGAAAGGCTGGGGCTTTGCAGCCCTTGGGTGATGCAAGCTGGCCCCAGGTGCAAGCTTGAAGGAAGGACAGACTTGAGCTGGGAAGACAATGGAGCCGGTCCATGGGAGTGACGTGCCTGGGCTGGACTACAGCTCCAGGTTGTGGCTGCCTCGTCCACCTGGTCCTGAGGAGCCCCCCAATGCCCAGGAACACCCAAAGGTGGCTGCAGGGTGGGAGGGACGTGGTGCCACAGTGCGTGCAGGTCCCCAGCAGTGAGCCCCCTTTCCCCAGCTGCCTGTGATTCCCACAGCTGGGCCCTGTGTCCCCAGTGGGCATGGGGTGTAACGCACAGCCTGACCTCACCCTGCCCAGCACCCCAACCTGTCCCTGCACTCCAGCTGTGCCCAAAGCCCAACTAGGTCCCGCACCCCAAACCCTCCTGCACCATAACCTGGCCATACAACCTGTCCTGCACCCCAAAGCCCCTGCCTCGTCCCACCTCCCCTGGCACGCCCTTAGGATGCAAACCCTCTGGGATGGCCACCCTCCCCTGGCTCTGCCCTGAGGGTGGCTGCAGCCTGCATGGTAGGGAGAGGGGGCTGGGGTGTGTGTGAATAGGGTGCAAATGGGGGGCTCAGGAGCACTGCAGGGGAGAGCAGTTTGTGGGTGCAGGGTGGATGGCCTCAATGCATGGGGTGCAGGTGGGGGATCACAGTCAGACCGTGGGTGTGTGTGTGGGGGGGTGTCAGTGCCCAGGGGAAGGACAGGGCTGTGCTCAGTGTGGAGGTGGCTGGAGGGCTGGGGGGGTGTGTGGTGTCCACAGGCCCTGCCAGGCTGGCACAGCCCTGCTCTGTGGTGTCTTATGAGCCTGGTCCCTGGGCATGGGGGGGCAGGCACCTGCAGCCCCCGCTATGCAGGGCTCGCTGGGGTGCTGCAGCTGAGTCCCAGCGCAAGCCCAGGAGAGCAGCGGTGCAGGTGCATGCTCTGTGCCATGCCTGTGTGGGCACCCCATGGCTGCTGGGGCTGAGGATTAAACCCGGGGCCAAGGGACAGGAGCCCCCGGCTGCTGCTGCCTCTCTGTGCTGTGCCGTGCCCACAGCCAGAGGGCTGTCCCCAGCTGCGCACTTGTACCAGGACATTTCATAACAGGAGCAAGCACAAAAGAAAGCGTTAAAGCATTTCAATCCACATCGCTTTGCACAGTGTCTTGGACGTGGCACCTCCCATGGTGACTCTGGAGGCTTGAGAGGGACACACCAGCTTGGGTCCCCATCCTGGTCAGCAGGTGAGGGATCAGGAGCAGTCGTTCCCAGGGCCCCGAGGAAGCGATGGCCGTGACCGTTTCCCTGTGCTGGTGACCCATGGTGTTTAGTGCTACACATCCCGGCGTGCCCCGGCACGTCGCACGCTGCGGAAGAGAGCAGCATGCTGGGAGCCGTAGTCTGGCCCTCACCTCCGGCCTGCCATCGCTCGCCTCTGCAAAGCCCCTGGCCCTGACAGCCTTTGGCCCACCTGCTCCTCCTCTTGCCCTCGGGTAACTCCGTGGCTCCACAGAGCCCCAGTCCTGCAGGGACGCCGGGTACCCGAGTGTTTTGGCAGGCACAGAGCCTGCGACAGGGAGGAGTGGGAAGCAGCAGTGCTCACGGGTGGCACGGGCTGCTGCCGGCGCTGTGCCGGCGTCTGTGCAGGCAGGGGACGGCACGCGGCTCGCGTGGAGCACAGGGACGGGGTGTCCAAGCAGGAGGAGGGCTGCGGTGTTCTGCTGCCCATCCTGGTGCAAGTTGGGCGGCTTAAATATTAATTTGCATGTAGAGGTCTCACCGTATTAACAACAGCAAGCACCGGATAACGCTGGGGGGGGCAGCAGTTACATTGCCATGTGTCTGCTGGTGCATTTAGGGTGCTTATTGTGAGGTGGGGGAGGAACTGCCCTGCGCAGAGCTCCCCAAAAGGCCGGCCCCAGCAGGGCTGCATGCACACGCAGGGATGTGTGTGTGCCCAGAGCTGGCAAAGCATCCTCACCTCCGGGCTGCGAGGTGGGGCTGGCACCATGGAGGGGCCGGCAGGGACCAAAGGTCACTGTGAGGCCACCCCAGGGACCGGGGTCTTCCTGGGCTGAGGGTGAAGCAGAGACCTGATTGCTGTCTTGCAGATGGAGGACTCTGAGGAGCTGGAGAGCAGCCTCCTGACACAGCCCTGGGCTTCTGTTTGCTTTGGCGAGTCTGCTTTTCTTGCCAAAGCGTGCTTCAGGGATACTGGCTACATCCTCCTGATCTCTGACCTCAGCAGTGTCTGGTACGAGAGTGCAGACGTCGAGGTCGTGGGACAAAGGTCCAAGGTGAGTGTCTGGAAAGTCCAGAGACGTCCTTTTCTCCTCACAGCAACTGACACCCCAGCATAAACTGCTTGGTGACACAATGGCTGTTGGATCTGACAGGGCTTGGGTGCAAATGCCCGGCCTGGGAAATCCCCAGGCCGCTCTGCCCAAGCACTGTCACCCCGGTTGGCTGAGCACCCTCCTCCTGGGAGAGTGGGCCAGGCTATTTAGCACACCCAGGCATTCACTGGGCTTGCATGCTGAGGCCAGCACACTCGTTTCACTTGTGGGCTGGATGGGCCGCTGGTTTCCCCAGGACCAGAGGAGCTTGAAACAAGGCCGCCTTCCCGCCGGTGACGGAGAGACTCCTGTTCACTTTCATAGGCAGGCACAGGCTCCCACTGGGTGTCCTGTAAGCATGGCCCCCAAAACACACAGGGCCATGCCTCATCCCCTCACATTAGCTTGTGTGCCCAGGCCCCAGTGTGCCACCCATCTGCCACGTCCCTCTGTCACAGAGTGGCTGTGCTAAGCAGCTCTTGGCAGGAGGGGTGGGCATACAGTGGCAGCTATCCCCCAGCTCTGGCAGGTTATCTGAGCTGTGACAGCTCTCAGCCAGCCTGTGACCCATGCTGGCATGCGGGGCAGATGCACTAGTGGAGACCATTGTACCTTGCCCACCACCCGGACCCTCCTGGACTAGCGGGGCAGAGGAGCCTTCCCTGTTTGGCTGGCCTGGGAGAACTGGTGGGGAATGTCCTATTGCTGGGCTGGAAGCCAAGGCCCAGGGATGGCTTTTTGCAGCAGAGGGACGCACAGAAGTAGTTTGGCTCCTTCTGTGCTGGAGTTTCTGCTGCTTTTTTCCCAGTGCCAAGCTCCCTGGGGTGTTGCTGTACCCCTAACCTTGCCTTTCCCCAGGAGCTGAACAAGCGTCTGACAGTCCACGTGTCCTCCTTCCTGCACCACTTGTGCAATCTGATGTGTCCCTTGCTGGCAGGGCAGCCGGATGCTGCCACCTCCTTCTCTTGCCACCGCGCTGCCAGTGGCCTGAGCCTGCACGTGAAGAGCGAGCTCTCAGGACTGCCCTTCTACTGGGACTTCCACTGCTGTCCCGCTCCTGTGGAGATGGTGAGTGAAGCTGCAGAGAGTTTGGGGAGGGGGACGGCCAAAATTAAGGATTGTCTCCTAATGCTTGGAAGCTTGGTGGTCTCAGGCCATGCTGGTGGCTCTGCCTGCTGCCCCTCCAGAGGTTTACTGTCCCCATTTCTTCTCACTGAGGCTTTGGCACCTCGGTTGGTGCCTTGCAGCGAGGCAGGGATGGCCCAGCACATGCTGCTACCAGTCCAGTTTGGGATGATGCCCTGCCGGTGTCCTGGCACAGCGGAGTGATGCTGTTCTCAGAATCACAGAATCACCAGGGTTAGAAGAGACCTCTGGAGATCATCTAGTCCAACCCCCCTGCCAGAGCAGGGTCACCTAGAGCAGGTTGCACAGGATGGTGTCCAGGTGGGTTTGGAATGTCTCCAGAGTCAGAGACTCCTCTACCTCTCTGGGCAGCCTGTTCCAGTGCTCTGCCACCCTCAAAGTAAAGAAGTTCCTCCTCATGTCTAGACGGAACTTCCTGTGCTCAAGTGTGTGCCCGTTACCTCTTGCCCATTACCTTTGCCTTTGGTGTATGCCGCGAATTGGGGCACGGAGCAGTGGGTACCCCCAAAGGACCCGCAGGTGGTCTGTCTTGGCAGAGGGAATTAAAGCGGGGTCTCCCCAGCTCTTACCACCCGGCTACCTCACATTCTGGGTTTCGGGAGCCCGGTGTCACAAGCTGAGCACCCAGGGGCAGCATCTCCGCCGGACCCGCGGCAGGCGGGGTGGGCGCTGCGGGGCCGGGGCTGCCCGGGCCGCCCCCGACCCTCGCCCGTGGCACCCCGGGGCCCTGCGGCCCTGCGCGCACAAGAGGGCGCCCGGCACCCGCTAACCGCCTCGGCGGGAGCCTCCGGCGGCAGCGCCGGCCCCGGGGCTGGCCGTGAGGCTCCGCTGCCGGCGGGCGGCCGCGAGAGGCATCGCCCTAAATCCTCGACACCCTCCTCCAGCCGGGTCCCCCGGGTCCTGCTGCGGGGCACATCCGTTCTCCCCCGAATGGCTGTGCTTGGGCATCACGGGGAGGAGAGCTGGGATCCCAGCCGCTGTGGGGGGTGTCTGTCCTCGCTTTCGAGGTTGAACTGGGGAGCAAATAAACTTGGGGTCCTGGCTTTGCCTTGCCCTAGGGACTTGCTGTCCCTCCTTGGGCAAGAAGCACAGAGGTTGAGCTGAGAAGGTGCAAAGCCCAAGCTCTCAGCTTGTAGCTGCTCCTCTCCCTTTGCTTGGAATCATTCTGCATGTCTGCAAGGCACCCGGGAAGTGGGAAGCAGTTGGGGCGCTGAGCGTGGCTGGTGTGGATGCAGGAATGGGGACCAACTCTGCCCCGCTCAGCTCTGCTCAGCAGCCGGCCAGGGGCTCGAGGCAGGCACGGAGCCCTCCTGGCAAACCACCACTTGCCCTGTCCCAGCTCTGCGGCAGACGGTGCCCTGTGAGCACTTGGATGGCTGATGGCCGTCACCTCTGTGGCTTGTGCCTGAGGGTGAGCAGAGCATGGAGCCCACAGTGGGCTTGCTGCAGGAACCAGAAGGCTTCATGAGCAATGCTGGGTTTGCTACCCTCTCACCTGTGGACTCAGCCTGGCCACAAAGACAAGGGGCGTGCTGGGGTGGGGGGATCCCAAACACCCTCTCAAGGGCTGTGGGAGGTGATGGGCAGGAGGCTGCTTCATGTGCCCGGTGGGCTGGGGCAGCCCAGCCTGGCTCCAGGGCAGGTGACATGGCCAGGGCTCTGCATGGGGCTTGTGCTGTAAGCTAAGGGTGGGCACGGTGGGCTGCAATGGGGACCTGCAGCTTGCGCGATTCCTGCACGTTGTGATCCCTGCTGCTTTTGATCTCTCCTCCCTGGGAAAGTCTCTCCTGTTCCTCGAGCAGCAGCTTGGCACCTCAAGCCCTTCTGATTTTTCAGCCAGCTCTGTCTGTTTCGTGCATAGGAACATGCCTTGGGATGCGCAGAGCCGTGGGGAGGGTCTGGGTGGCACATGGGGGGGCTCTCTGCCTCCTGCTGCACCCCAAATGGTGGGTGGAGCATTGTCCACCCCTGCACCCTGTCCCCATTGGGCTCTCCCACCCAAGTTCTCCCCTGCTGCAGCCCCCCGCTGTGAAAGGATGGAGCTGGGATGGAGAGATGAGTTCTGCAGCATCCTGCCTGCCTTCTTCCAGCTCATGTCTTTTGGCCACTTCCCATTGGATTTGGGTGAGAAGTGGGGTACCTTGGGGAGCCCTACATGACCTGGAGTGGAGCTCTTGCTAGGACCTTGCTAGCTGCTCTGCTTTGACCATTCTATGGACAGCTGTGTGCATCCCTGGACTTTCCCTAGAGTGTCCCTCCTCCATCCTAGGTGTCCCGTCACCTTGTGCGGCCCCTCATTCGGATGAGCTTGGCACTGCAGTACCAGGTGCAAGAGCTGACCTCCCTGCTGCTCCAGAAGGATGCTGAGATCGAAGACTACAGGGAGAGCGGGGCTGCTCTCAGCAGAGGTGAGGCGGGATGCCTGGGGCTGAGAGAGGAGTAAAGAGCGAATGAGTTTCCTCCTTAGCGCGGGGCTGGCATGCTCTGTTCCCTCTGGCTATTACCCAGCCAGGCTTGTGTTTCATGTTCAGCCGCGCCGGCAGCGAGACAGTAGCCAGAAAGCTGGGGAGCAGCCCCTGGGGAGAGCTGGGGGAGGAACAGCCCTTGACCGGTAGCCGGAGGAATTGGGGAGTCGCCAAGGGGCTCTCGGCTTCGCTGAGAGCACCTGGCTGCTCCCCAGCAGCCGGTGGGGATGCCAGCGAGGGCTGGCCCTGGAGCGGTGTCAGGCTCCCTTCCCAAGTGCTTGGAGAGCAACCAGGGGCTCCCGGCTCTCCCTGCTGCGGGAAGCACAGCCATGTGTGCGGGCCCCCCTCCAGCGCCCAGCCCGCCTCGCCATGGGGGGGATGGGTGGGAGGAAGCCCCGTCAGGTAGGACATAGGTCAGGACCTGCCTGGGGGAGCCCCCCGGGGCGGTTGTCCTCCACCCATGGAAGTTGGCTGGGCATTGTTTTTTGGGTCGTCCCATGCTAGTGCCATGCTCTTTCCTGCTGCCAGAGGTGATACCTGCCCTTCTGTGGGAACCTTCCTTCCCCGGGATGTGGGATCCATTGGGGGCCAGCCCTGACTTGCGTATCATGGCCAGGAAGATGATGTGGTCCAGACCTTGTACCATGGCACGTACCCCACCACAGGAGCCTGTATCTGCCCTGCAGCTGTACCAGAGCTGCACCAGCTGGCCATGCTCTCCTTTCTCCTCCTGCGTGCCAGCTTTGCAGGGCTCAGAGCAGCCAGAACAAGATGGTTTGGGTTCAGGGACTGATGCTGGTGGGCAGGCAGTCTCTCTTGTCCCTTGCCTGGGCAGGAAGCTGGCTGGAAGCTTTGCACCAGCACTGCAAAGCTTGCCAGGTGCTTCTCCAGACAAAGTCTTAGCAATGATGGGGAAAAATCAGTGCTTTGGAGGAAGCACAGAGAAGAATGAGAGGTAACAGGGCTTTGTCCCTGTCCTGCAACAGGAAGACACGGGCTGGCTCACCGCTCCAGAAAAGCAACTGGAGACAAGCAGTCCCCTGTCCCATGGAGCATGGCTGTGCGGTGCCCAGACCCAGGCAGCTCTTCAAGCTGGCAGTGGTTCTGAGCATGTCCCACCACTGTCTCCTGCTCCTCTGTGCGGGAGGGTGCTGGGACAAGTCTGGGTGAGTTCTGGGCTCTGCCACCTGGCTGCTGCATGTATCAACAGGCTCAGCCTTATTCCTCCACTTCCCTGTGGTCCTTGCACCTTCTGCTAACCCAGTGGTGTGTCCCTAGCCCAAGGGGCCCGCTGGCCTCTCCCGCTGACTCTGGGATAAGCCTGCTGGAGCTGTTCCCCTGCAGACCCCTCACCCCACAGGCAGGGGAAAGAGAAGCCGGGGTGGGAGGTCTGGCCAGACCTGCCCAGTCTGATCCCTGCTCTCCCTTGCAGACCGCCTCCGGACAGAGCCCTTCCAGGAGGAGACGTTTCAGCAGAACTTCATGGCTGAGGTGAGGAGCTGTGCAAGTCCTCCATCCTTCAGCAAGGGGGTGGTGGGGAGCTGGCGCCAGCACTACCAGTGTGAGGTGTGCCGGGCTGGATGGGGGCACTAGTGAGGGATGGCTGGACTTGCCTGGAGAGGGGTAATGGCCACTGGCTCTCCCATGGCCCTCCTTGTGTCCTTGCACCTGGTCTGAAGGGTGAGCAGAGCTGGGGGGCATGCATGGCATGGCTGGATGGGGACGTGGCACCGTGTTTTGTCACCCTCTTCCCACTGCCTGGCTGCTGGGAGTTGCTGGGGGTGCAAGCTGTGCTGGCTGCTCCATGGGAGCATGCCATTGCTGGGGCATCCTCACCTGCCTCTCACACTTGCTGTGGACCTGAAACACCAACGTTAATGGCAGGCAGGGAGCAGGTGAATGAGGAGAAGCCATCTGCTCCTTTTGGTTCATCTACTGCTTTTAAGGGTGGCTTTGCAATGGTGCATTGCAGAGCCAAGTGCCTTTTAGCCTGTTACCTGTGCTGTGCCCACCATTCTCCCCTTGGCACGCTTGGCTCTAAAATCAGACATGTACTTTGGAGAAACTAGGGCTGGAAGAGGAGAGTCTTTCCTCTGATCCTTTTTCATTACTGGAAATAACCACAGAAGCACTAAAATGATTCAAACCGATGTGGCAAGAACAGAAACGATTGATGCCCATTGAGGCAAAAAGACTCAAGATGCTTCTGTGTCTTCCTGTACTCGCTGTGAAGGTGCAGGAGTGGGGAGCAGTGGTGTCTGCTGGGGACCAGGGAGTCAGCCAAGGTGTCTGTGGTGTCACACGGGCTTTGAGAGAACATCACTTTGTGAGACACACGCTGATGCTCTTGCACAGCCACCAATAAACCATCTGCAGAGTTTCTAAAAATTAGAGACGATCCCTCTTTTATGTGAGAGGCATGGCATCCAGTGCAAGCAACTTTCGTTTCCCCCAGCTATGATGGATAGAGATGAATTCACTGCTGGACTGCAACTTGGAGGTTGCCTAGGGACCGATGATCATGACCAGATTACATTCACCCTGGGCAGAGAAAGGACATTCCTAAACAGTAATTTATATCCTTCATGCTTTGAAAGGGCTAATTTCCCAAAGCAGGGGGAAAATTATGAGTGAAATCAGCTCGGAGGAAACATTTAGATAGAAAAATGTGAATGAAAATGGTGAGCTCTTTCAGAAGAATTTCAGAAGCCACAAAAAGCCACAATTCCACAATCAAGAAAGAGGGCAGTGCTGGCCAAGAGCCTGTTCTGGTTCAGCAGCGAAGTGAAGGCAGCAATTAGAAATAAAAGAGCAGTTTATAACAAATGGGAGAGCGGGAGTAGATAGCAATCAATATAAATTAGAAATTATGAAGTGTAGAAAATGGATAACAGAAGCTAAAGACATCAGGGAAAAATCATGGTGAAGGACAGAAGGAAAGGCTTTTATTTAGTGTAGTGGGAGAAAACCCCAAGTTCCCAGCAACAGGATAAGCTTATTAGTAGACAGAGGTGGTAAAATGATTGATATTGGAGCAGACATGGCAGAAGCAGTCAGTAAATGTTTCGATGCTGTTGCTGGAAGGATGCAGGCGGATGTGCCAGGATCAGGGGATGATGAAGTGTGTCTTTGTCCAAGGGTCAGCTGAATAACATCTGCTAAAGATGAACATCAGGCTTGAAACTCAGAGTCCTCCAAGAGCTGGTAGGGTGTGGGCCACGGGGGAAGGCGCTCGGTGGTGCAGGGTGGGCAGGAGGGGAGTGACACAGCCCTGCACAGCGCTGTGCAAAAGCAGCTGGTGGGGAGCTCATCTGGCGGGGAGCTCATCTGGCAGAGACTTAAAAGATGGAAGGGAAGTTGGTGCTGTGTGTCCTGAAAACAGCCCTGGAGCAGCGTCGTGGGGCTGGAGCACTGGATAGGGAACAGGAGGGTTTGGGAGATGCTCCCCCTCTGCCTCTCCCGGCAGCCAGGTCTGAGCACCGGCTGGAGGGGAGAAGCTGGTGGAGAGATGCAGTTGTGCGTTCAGTCTGCCTGGGGGGATCTGTCCTGTCTGCATTCATCCCGTTGCTTTATAAACCCACTGGTGATGCTTTTGACCCATGTACCATCCTGTAGCAATGAGCCATGAGATGTGAGCAGCTGCTGCCTTTGGTTTGAACATGGCACCCTGTCGTTCCTCCTGATGCCTCCTAGGCCTTGTGTTAGTGAGGAACACCAAACACGGCTTTGCAGCTCTCCACCACCAACATCTTGCCGTTCACCCCAGTCTCCCCTCTCTTCCTGCAGCAAGAGAGTGGGTTGGATGAGTTCCTTATCTCTGGGCAGGTATTTCTGAGCCCTTGGGTAATTTTGTACTCCATTTGCCAGCCCCAAAAAGGAGCAGCAAGAGGAGCTGGGGTCCCTTGGGACATGCCGTGGAGAGCCGGGAACGCTGCGACCAACTCCTGTGTCTGGGTTTTCAAAAAGACGCCGGACAATGAGAGCGGAGTCGTAGGAATGAATTGAGGGCTGGGGAGAGAGCCTGGCATTGAGAGACTTGGAAGGGAAGAGCTCTGTCTAGCTTATCAGGGAGAAAATTGAGAGGCGCCTTGATTACAGTGCGTGAGGGTCTTTACAAGGAGAAAATGCTGGTTAGGGAAGGGCTCTCTTTAATCTCGTGGAGAGCAGCAAAGCACGAGCCAGGCACTGGGAGCTGGAGCCAGGCAATTTGGAGCTAGGACAGAGGCACTTGGGTTTGCTCCCGCGGGTGATTAGCAATTGGGGCATGCTCCCAAGGGCAGCGGTTGATCCTCCATCTCTTGATGTCTCCAAAAGCGGGCTGGGAGCCTGCCTGGGAGAAAACCAAGTTGCTGGGCTCGGTCTTGGGATGTGCGTGGTTGAACATCAGTGGGCAGGAGGTCTGGAAGAGAGGTCTGATGGTCCTTCCAGCCTCTGGGAAACGAGGCTTCAGGTTGTGGATGTTTGGGAGCAGTAAGCACCTCCTGGCTGGAAGGGGGCTGTGATGGTGTGCCGTGGGGCTGATGGGATGTGGGAAAGTGCTCCACAGCTTTGCTCGCTTCCCAAACCTTTGCTGCATTCTCTATGGAGAGGAAAGGACCTGCCAGCCTCCCAGGGCAGAGCTGCACGGGGACGCTCCTGCCTCTCGGCTTAGACATGCCCTTTCCCTGGGCTTGTGTGCACTCGGCTGTCCAGGGCATTTTAACTAATCATGGGGAGTTTTCCAGCAAAGCCCTGGGAATATTTATACGTTTAGGAAACGACGCTTTCACACACGCAGTTTTTGGCAAGGGTTCACTGCTGAGCAGCTGCCTGGGCTTGGGCAGAGCCGGAGGGAGACCAGCGGCCGCGCGTGAGCCGAGGCAAAGCCGGCAGCTTTTATTGGCAAGCCCAGGGGTTCATGCCGTGAGAGGAAAGAGCAGGCGGCTGGAGAGGGCTCAGCGCCTCAGGACTGCCCCAGCACCCTTCCCAGGAGCCTAGGAGCTGGTGGGTCCAGGGGTATTTCATCCCTGGGTGTCCCTGTGGGTTACAGAGACAACCCTACGGGGCAGCATGGCGTGCCCACCCATGGGTTTTGAGAGCTTGCCCCAGACTGGCTGCAGCTGGCATTTTATGACACAGCTTCTGCCAGGGCCCGTGGTCCGGCTCCACGAGGGGGCCAGAGGCAGGGGTCCATGCAGCGCCGTGCTCCCCCCTCCCCGGGGAGGGCAGGGACAGGTACACCAGGGACAAACTCACCGATAACCATCAGTACAAATATAGTCCCCGCACTCCAGGATGCTTCGCCCTGCGTATTTTTATCTACCGTGGCCGGCGCACGCGGGGGTGGCTGCTCCGCACCTCCACAAGCCAAGCGCGGGACCTCGGCAAACAGGACGCGGCGGGTTCACGGCTCGACCCCGGAGCCCGGTGAGAAGGAGGAGGATGTGCCATCAAAACAAGCAATGCCGGAGAGGAAGATAAACAAACAGGCGGCTTCCAGCGTGGCCCCGGCCGAGGGCGAGCATGAGCCCCGAGCTGGGGCTGGCGGCGGTGCTGGCGGCGGTGCCGGCTGACGTCAGGGCGCCCGGGGGTCAGCGTCCCTCTTATTGTTCCCCACCGGGGTTGGGACGGGGGCCAGGCGCCTGTCCCCCTCCCACAAGGGGACACGGGCCAGCAGGGCAGGTGGAGGGCGGCCGGGACACGGCCGGAGCCACTGGCCATTGCCGCCCCGGGGTCCAGCTTGGCACCTGCCTGCCTCCAGCCTCTCGTTTTTAACAGGCACTAAAAATAATCCCTGGGGAGCAGAGCCACCGCGGTCTGGCCAAGGGTGAAGGCGGCGGTGGGCCGCACATTTTACAGGGTGGGGACGGCATCCCTCAAATCCACGCCAGCCTGGTGCGGCGGGGAGGAAGCGGCCCTTTGGCTCCTTCTGACGAGGGATGTTTTTAATTAGCGCAAGGTAGCTGCGGCTTTGCAGCTGCAACTGGGCCAGAGTGGGGCCGGCAGCGCGGGCACGACGTGGGCTGGTTGCATGCAGGGCGCACAGCCCAGGGGGAGATGCTGTGGGTGCTCGGCAGGGCTGTGATCCTTCAGCGCGGGGCCCGGGAAGGAGCTGGTGGCCACGGCACGGGGCTGAGCGGTGCAAAAGTTGCAAGGCGGCGGGCAGGCTGGCTCAGAGCAGAGGTAGCAGCGTGGGGCTGGTTTTTGGGGATGCTGGGATGAGCAGAGCAGGCCCATGTGTGCAGCCAAGCCTCCGTGCTGTGCTCATCCAGCAAAAGCTGTGGGTGCCTGTGTCTTGCCCCGGATTGGGGCTGCTTGTTGGGGTCCTTGCTTCATTCCTGAACAAGCCTCGGTCAGCCCACCTCATCACTGCCCCAGGGGTTCTGGGTCCCACGCTGGAAACATGGTGGGCTGCAGCAGTGCCAGGGGGAGCAGGGCACATGCTGCCCTGCACACGCATGTACGCAAGGAGCTGCACGCTGCTGCAGTCAGGAGGAGCAGAGGGTTGGTCCTGCTCGGCGTGAGCATGTGTGCAAGTGCACAAGTGTGGGCACAAGAGCAGGAGCGTGCATGCCGGCACAGACAGGCACAAGGAGCAGAGTGCCGCATGTGATGGCTGAAGGGGGACGAGGGACAGGGGCCAGGACTTCGTGCCCATGGTGGGGCGTCTGGGGAGGAGCACAGGCGCTCATCGCTGCGTGGGGGCCGACCGCCACATGGCCACCGGCCCCTGCCTGCCGGTGTTTGCCGTGGAGGCGCGTGGCGGGCGGTGCTGCGGCATTATTTATTTGTTTGCTGAGGCCTGATCAGGTGAGGGGGCCCTGGCCAGGGTGCGCTTTGTGGGCCACCACTGGCAGCCACAGGCTGCTTGCACAAGCAGTGAGTCAGTGGAGCTGTACGCTGCTAAAACCAGACTTGGCACAGGCACCCCAGGGCAGCAGCCTGCCCAAAATAGTGCCCAGACCGCGGGCAAGGAGTGAAGCCCCAGCAGCTGGGCCAAGGCTGGGCTAGCTGTGATTGCTCCAGCCCTTGCATCTGCCAGGGATAGGGATGCACCATGGCAGCAGTGGCTGCTGTCCCGGGAGCCCTGTGGGGACGCTCCTGTTGGGGACGTGATTGGGGTTCACAGCCCGACCCCCTGTGACTGCGGCTGTTCCTGGCCAGTGCTGGCACTGCCGCTGGGGAGAGCAGGTGGCACCTGGGCCAGGTATGGCCAGCTGCCTGCTTGAACCCAGCCTCACTTGAGCCCAGCATCACCTGGTGGCTTGTTTAAGAGTGGAGGGATGGGCAAGCACCACCACAGCCACCTTTCTGGGGCACCGCACAGCCCTTGGATCTGCAGTGGCATGTGGTCTGGCACATGCAGGGAACCATCCTTTGCAGTAGGAGTCTTCCTCATACTTGCCATGCCATGCTATGCCATACTATGTCACGTTGTGCCATGCCATGTCAAGCTGTGCCATGCCATGTTGTGCCACGCCATGCCATGCCACGCCATGCCACGCCACTCCATGCCGTGCTGGGTGCCGCTGCAAGCAGGCAGAGGGCCACCACAGGCAGTCTGGCAGAAGGGGCCAGACCCTACTCCTGCGGGAGAGGCCCCAGCCCGTGCATGGGCACCGACCATGCGGTGCTGCCGAGGAGCAGCTCAGCTCAGGGGATGATTGATCTCGTGTCAGCAAGCGGTGGTTTGAGCCGGTGCCAGGCCTCAGCTCAAACGGGAGCATTGAAGGGGGAGAGCCCCTTCCCCCTCCGGAAAGCGGAGCGGCAATCCCCCCGCTGCCACCCCCGGCCCCGCTCCCACATCTTGGGCATTATTGGCCCTGTGGCCGCAGGCAGCTGCCCGGCCCTGGGGAGCACCTGGGGGGCAGCGGGGAGCACACAGGCATCTGGGGTCCCGGCCTTGCCAGGCTGAGCTCGCTGGGGCTGTGTTTGGGTTAGAGCAGAGCAAAGGGGGGATGCGGGGACGGCTGGCGGGGGGAAGGTGCAGGGCACGGTCTGCCCCTCGCCGCTGCACCCTCCAGCCGCATGTCCCGGCCCTTCAGCTCAGGATGCGGCAGCAGCTCCTACAAGCAAAGGACCTTTTGGGGAGGAGAACAAGGTGGACTTTGATGGGGCTCTGAAGGCACTGCTCTGTGTCAGCAAGGGATGTGGCGGCTTCTCCATCCCCAGCTGATGGGGTCTGGACCGGCGCGGTGCCATCCCCGCCGGCTCCACCGGCCACAGTCAGGGCAGAGGAGCGGTGCTGCCTGCACCCCCGGTGCTGCCTTCCCCAGCTCCCTGTGCCCCCACTGTACCTGAAACAGGCTGCCAGGTTTATCCGTCATGTCATGCGTGTCCAGAACCCTTCCCCAGCTCACCCCATATCCCCAGCTCTACCCCTTCTCCCGTGACATCCACGGGCAGGCTTTTTTCAGTGTTTCTGAGAGCTGCTCCTTCCTTATCCCTCGGGCCAATGCCTAGTTAAGCCAGCCCATGCAGAGGTGATGCAGAACAGCTGGGCACATCTGGGCAGGCAGCAGCACCCGAGGGGGTTGCTCTGCACCCCAGGGGGCACAGCCATCAGATTCCTGAGGCTGCCTGCTCCTACCCTGCTTGGACCTTCGCGTCCTATGTATCTGTGTAAGGAAACAGGGCCATTCATGTATTTCTCTCTCTATTTATACCTCTCCCTTTCCGTATTTAGTGTGTGTGCAGGCAGAGGGGGCAGTGAACGCCGGGGCCACTGATGTTCTTGGCTCCAGTGCTGGCTGGAATTTCGTCCTGGAATGTATCCTGAACCGCTCTGAAAACACGAATAAATCTCTGTGTGTTGTGTGTGTGTGTACACAAATATATAGACAACGTATAGACACGGAGCCGTATAGGGCATTTGTGAGCTTTGCTATTTAAAGCAAGGAGTAGTTAGAGGGCTCTTGGTGAGGCAAACACCTCTGGATCAAAGGGATGCAGGGTGCTCTGCTAGCAGCCAGGCACCTTGGGAGATAGGTGGCCCTTGATTTGTCCTCCCCGGGGAGCTGAAGCCACCCTGCTGGTGACATATCCAAGGTAGCACACCCAGCCAGCCCCAAGCGGTGCTCTGTTCTGCCAGGGGCTGTATTCCACGGAGGTGTCTGCTCCCTGGTGTCTAGTTTCCCAGTGACAGTCCCAAAGAGCCAGCTCCCTTGCTCCTGGTACAGGCTACAGTGGCTGGTGTGCAGCCAGATGCATTAGGGCAAGAACTTCACCCACTCCACAACATGGAGTGGTCCAGGGCTTCTGGAGAATCAAGGGTTGCCTCCTGAACATCAACTGGTGCTTGCAACTGTCAAGGAAAGATGATAATGTGGAAAAGGAGAAAATAGCCGTTGGGTAGCAGGTCCTGAGTAGGTGCTGGGCTGAGCATCTCCTTGGAATGCTAGAGTATCTGGTGCTCACAGCTGTCTGGGAAAGATGATGAAAAGGGGAAAATAGAAATAGGGTACCAGATCCCAAACAGGACGCTCGGCCATGCCAGGAAGACAACTCCGCAGGAGGCGCTGGTAGATGCCTTGCTGGGGCTGCTGGATGAGGCCCCAGTGGGAGCACCGCTGGGTCTCCCAGCACCCCTTGGCCAGTGAGTGGGCACCCTGTTTATCCCCGCTCAGGGTCATCCCAGCTTCTTTTTTTCTGGGTGCTGAAAAACCTGATAATTTGGGCTGAAAATGCCCGTGTTTGGTCTCTAGCCAAAGGTGATGTGTTTGTGGGTGGGGGAAATTGGAGCAAATTCCTGCCGTGAGTCCTGCACGTGTGCGCGGGTGTGCAGAGAGGGGAAATACAGTTTTCCTTTTGAAAAAAAGCCCCGCTTATTTTTATACAGAACTCCAGAAGGGCTGAAGGTGGAAACTTGGCCTGTCAGCAGCTGTCACAGGGGAGCGGGTCCCTGCCCGAGTTTGGGGGGAAACCACAGCTGGGTGTTAATGGGACTGTTAATGAATTAATGTTGGCTGCTGGGGGCCAGGGGGGAGCCTAGCTCAGCAGGACATGCGCGCACGGAGCCCTGCCCAGCACACGGGCTCCGGCTCCCGGCACAGCTGCAGAAAGCCCCAGGTCTAGAAGCCATGCTCTTGGGGAGGTATGAGTCTCCCCTTCCAGTCGTGTCTTGCTCTCCAGGTTGTGGAAATGCTTGGAAACGCTGCCCTGTTGTGGGGGAGAGGGTCCCAAACCAGAGACCATGCATGCAGCCAGCGTGGGTGTGTTATCTTTTGACTGTGGGCATCTGCTGCCAGAGATGGTGGTATTGCTTAATGCTGGGTCTCCTCAGCTGCCGAAACCAAATCTTTAAAGGAATTTAAAGAAAACAGCAGGGAAGTGAAATCCCCCCCAGTTTATTTATGGGTTGGAAAGCTTGTGCTGCTCAGTCAGTGCAACGTCTGCAGCGATGCTGGTTTCTGCACAGTACTGCCTGTCTGCAGCCCTTCTTGGGGTTATTTCTCTTGCTGTCTCCCCCAAAATGTGGAGGAGCACCCATGTGAATGTGGTGAGCATAGCCACGACCCATGCTGTGGACTCAGCAGTATGTTTGCACAGCTTTCACACCCGGCTTGCTGGGGACAGCTCTGGCGGAGGAGGAGGTCATGCTAACATGCTCATTCGATGCCAGCATGGTAGGGTTATGGCGGGGCTGAGGAATAGCACCATAACCTGGTTGGACTAGAAATGAGAGGGAAAATGCAGAGAGGATCTGGGAAAGAGAGAGAAAATTCTTCTCCGTGGACCTCTCCTGCTGCATTTGGCTTCAGGCTCTGTGGGTGAAATCTCAGCCTTGAGGAAGTCTGTGGCATCTCCTAGGGTTTCACTCTCTGGTACTGTTGAACCAAGATGAAAGAGTGACCATCCTGAGGGAGGGATGACCGTGCCGAGGAAGGGATGACAATGTCAAAGAAGGGATGACCATGCTGAGGAAGGAAAGACCACACCAAGGAAGGGATGGCCATGCTGAAGTAGGGATGACTATGGTCAGCATGGGACTGTGGATGGATAGGTTCCCCGACAGAAGATGCTGTTATGGATGGAAACAGAGCCTCCTCCTCTGCTGGGAGGAAGGCTGGAAAAGCCTGAGCTCTTGGGAGCTCTGCTTGCTCCCCAGGGACGCTGTGCTTGCACCTGGGCTGCAGATGCTCTGCCAGCTCCGGTGTTGGGTGTCTGCAGGTGGGTGCAGACAGACTCTCACTTCAATAAGGAAATCTCTCTGGGCTGTCAGATCGTGTACCTTTCCCAGGACCCTGTGCTGGCCCTTCAGAGTCAAGCTCCAAGTGCGCAGCCGACATCTGCCACCCAGTGCCGAGCCTGGCCGGTAGGGCTGAGGACCTGGAGAGGGCAGTGCCTAGGCTCCTCTGACAGCCCTGCTCCTTGCACGGGTGGACTTTATGCAACTGGCTGCCCACGCTGGAGAGGGGCCTTCAGAGGATCCCAAATGTCAGCTTGGAGGGGCACTGAGGCTCCTCTGTGCCCAGCCGCCAGCTCTTGGGGACCATCTCAGGCTCCACTGGGCCCAGAGACCTTCCCAACCCCATCCCAGACAGACGGATATCCCAAAACCCACTGGTCCCAGAGGCCCCTGTGCTGGGTCCCTCTGGCTGAATGAGGTGGTGTGCGTGTGCCCAGACTGTCCCCTCCTGTGACTGTACAGTACACACGGCTAAATATACGTCTGTGCAGATACAGGAACTCAGAGGGGCTGAGTGATGCTCCCTTTCTATACCTCTTTTCATGGGGAGAGCTAATGATATTCATGTCATTAAAGGGCTGATGTTTTGTGGGATGGGAGCCTTTTAAACGGGATGTGTCCTGGCTTAGTGATGGCAAATATTTACCAAAAAAAAAAAAAAAAAA
>VFFE01000285.1:0-27274 GCA_008921705.1 Burhinus oedicnemus | reverse complement strand
TTTTTGTTTTTTTTTTTTTT
Source organism: Burhinus oedicnemus (assembly GCA_008921705.1). NCBI lineage: Eukaryota > Metazoa > Chordata > Aves > Charadriiformes > Burhinidae > Burhinus > Burhinus oedicnemus. The sequence continues at coordinate 27,254 of VFFE01000285.1, read as the reverse complement.
TTTTTTTTTTTTTTTTTTTTTTTCATTTGTCCTTTGGGGGAGCTATTGTTTATCAGTTACGGTGCCAAATTGTTCCAGATTTTATTTATATTCCTTCAGCATGACCTGTTTCTAAATTTAATCACCTTGTGCAGCCATGTGATGGGGCATCTGGGTAAATTCGGGCTGGAAATAGCTTCCTAGGGCATGTGATGGGTGCTGCAGCTGAAGGAGCTCCAGGGAAGTGGGAGAGCTGGTGCTCCTCTGGCAAAGGTCAGGTTTTCAGTCCCCTCCACCCTGCTACCAGGGTGCAAAAGCTGCTTTTTGTGCCCCAGACCACCACTGGAGCTGCTCTCATGGCTCTTTTTGGCTTGGTTTGGGCAGTGGTTCACCTATCTCTGCATCACCAAGGTTGGGTTTGGTGCTGTCCACAGACACAAGGTTCAGGGGTGTCCAGCATGCTGAGGGCTGGGTTCTTGCTCCCAGTCAGTGGAGAGACCCTTGGCCTGAAACCAGCGTGCAAATCCAAGAGGATTTGTTTGCTCTAGCTGACATCGTGGGTACATGCAGGCATGCAGATGCCGCTCTGCCTTGCCCTTGTCCTTTGCTGTCGCTCAATGGCACATCGGAAGCGGGCAGGGGTGAGAGTGTGACAGGAGGACGTGGCTTGGACTTTGCTCTGCTGGTCTCTCCCCTTCCCCAGGTCCGTAGATGCCTCTCCAAGTAGACAGATTAACTTGAGTTTGGCCTGGGACATGGGCTCTTCAGGCAGTGATGGATAGGTACCACAAAGTTACACCAAGTCTGTCAAAGAGCCCTTTTTAGTTTTTTTCCTTTGTTTTCTTAACACCTAGAAATGCCCATCTGCAGAGGGGAACAGAAGCAGAGGTGATACCTGCCTCGCTAATGGCATGGGAGAGCTGGCATGGGAGTAGCCACATAGTGCTGGCATTGCTGAAAGGATGGGGAAAAGTGGGAGAGAGAACAGAAAAAGAAAAAAGCCATTGCTGTTTGAGGACTGGACAACACTGCTTACGCTGGGACTTGAGTCTCAGGCCATTTAAACTGCGGAAAAGAGGAAGAGATGTATTTGATTACAGCACAAAAATATTTTTCAAGAAATATTGTGGGTATTTAGAGGGCAGTCTCCTGGCCTGGAAAGAAGGAAACAAGAGCCTGAAGACCAGGCTGGGGCTCATTGCTCAGAGTAGTGGTTTTGAGAGGCAAGCCAGGGAGGGGTGTCACTTGTGTCCTGTCCTGAGCACTGCAGTGGAGGGAGGGGGGGCTCTGGGGATTGTGTCATGCCAAAAGAAACAATCCAGATGGGTGGGAACTAGAATAATGGTGTAATTGGAATAGTGGTAGAGCTTTAGTGCTCTCCTGTCCGAGACAGGTGGGTGCCTTTGGCAGCAGCTGCGTGGGGCCAGGGCACGGGGGAGGAGGCAGCTCTGCCCCTGGGGGATTTTACTCCCCGCTGTGGCAATAGAGCTGAGACCCCAGTAACATGGAGGAGGTGTTTGGGTTGTGGGTAATGACCCTGTCACCTCTCTTCTTTCCCTTTTCCTAGTCATGGGACATCTTCTTTCGCAATGCCAATGCCGGAGCTGCTCCAGGCACCGCTTACCAAAGCCCCCCTCCACTGAGTACCAGCCTTTCCACGCTGTCCCAAGCCCAGTTCCTGGTTCAAGCACAGCCCAATGTAGATAAACTGGTGGAGGACCATCTTGCAGTGCAATCTCTCATCAGGGCGTATCAGGTAAGGAGACAGGCTTTGTGCTGAGGAGTGTGTCCTCTATAGAGGGGCGTGTGGTGGCCGGGGTGGGCTAGGGTTTAAGGCAGTTAATGCATGTGTTTTGCATGAAAAGCGTGCAGGATGCATGCTGGGTTGCCTGGTTTTTAACAGGAGCTGCTGATCTGTTGGGGCAGAAGCTCAGCTGATGGTTTGCTGGACAATAGGAAGATTAAAGCTATTGTCACCCAAACAGAGCAATTATGGGGGGGGGGGGCCGGCAGCGATCTTCTCTGAGCAAGGTTGTTTGCTGGCTGCTGGAATGATGCTCCTGTGCTGTGGGCTCGTGCCATGCTCAGCAGTGGTGTGGGACACCCATCCTGCTTCCCCTGTGTTGCTGAGAGAACTTCTGAGGTCCTAAAATAAAAGTTCAGGAAACATTTCCTTGTGATTTGTGACCAGGAAGAGGGCTGTGGTGCTGCTGGGCTGCAACTCAGACTGACGCTGTCAAAGTCAGCCTGTTGGGAGAAACAAGGAAAGAAACATCCTCCAGCTAGAGGATTGCCAGCCAATATTTTAACTTGAAAGAACATTTAAATGTGTTTCTACATCTGTGTTATGCTTTCACCTTTGGTTGCACTCTGGTTTGTCAAGTGTGGGGGCTTTAACTGGCGCTGTGGTGCGAAGTTAACAAACCCAGCTGCTGTGGAGGTGTGACCATGGTCTTCTCACCTGTTCCTGCAAAGAAGCACCGGTTGCAGGTCATGTTCCTGCTTAGATATGGGGAAAATCCAACGTATGAGGCCACAGGCTAAGGCAGGAACTGCAGCACTGGGCAAGTCCAAAGGTCTGCCCAGCCTTGGCCCTGCTCTCTGGCTTGAAGAAAGTGCCCCTGCCCTGCCCTGCCTGCCCACCTCCACAGCTGAGGTGCCAACGTCAATGCTGGGGCACTGCCCTGCTTTTCTTTAAGAAGGCGAAGCTCGGATGTGTTTGTGAGGACCTGCATTTTCCCTCATGACTGATTTCATGGGAGATGACCCCCGCTGGCTCTCTCCAGCTCGGGTGGATCCTGGCGAGCTGTTTCTAAAGGCCATGCAGCTCCCACTGGTGGAACAAGCGGGCAGATCTCAAGTTCAAACAAGTGGTGACTGATGTAGTTGGAGGCAGCAGCTCCAAGACAGCAATTTGAACACAAAATCCACCACCTCTTTGCTGTCCCAAAGTGGAGTCGTTTACCCGGTGTGCGAGATGCCAGTGTACACATCCACATTCTGGATTTCCATCACGTCCTCAGTCTTGGAATGGCAGCGCTGGGAGGTGGTTGCTCTTGGATGTATTTTTCTAAGCTGTGTGCAGTGAGAAATCCACCTCCCTTCCTACCACAGTGTCACTGTAGGGCTGTAGATGCAGTGGGGTGTCCAGGTGGGCATGTTCAGCACAGTGTATAGAGGTATGTAAAGGGTGGGAAGGCAGGAGAAAACCCCGCCTGTGATGGGTAACCTACTTAAAACACCAGGCAATTAATTTCTTAATTGGATTGACCTGGACTGTCTCTGTAATTGTAGGTGAGTATTGACCCTGCACTGCCGTGGCATTGGTGATGGCTTCTTAATTGTAGCTGTGCTTGCATGTCCAAGTCATTATTTCTTTTTGAAGCATAGAATGCTAAAGATCATCCAGTTCCAACACCTTGCCATGGGCAAGGACACTAGATCAGGTTGCTCCAAGTCCTGTCCAACCTGGCCTTGAACACCTCCAAGGATGGGGCAGCCACAGGTTCTCTGGGAAACCTGGGCCAGGGTCTCACCACCCTCACAGTCAAGAATTTCTGCCTAATATCTAATCTTAATCTCCCCTCTTTCAGTTTAAAACTGTTACCCCTCATCCTATCGCTACACTCCCTGCCCAAGAGTCCCTCCCCAGCTTTCCTGGAGCCTCTTTAGGGACTGGAAGGGGCTCGAAGGTCTCCCCGGAGCCTTCTCTTCTCCAGGCTGAACACCCCCAACTCTCTCAGCCTGTCCTCACAGCAGAGGTTCTTCAGCCCTCGGATCATCTTTGTGGCCTCGTCTGGACCTGCTCCAAAAGTCTGTGTCTTTCCGGTGCTGAGGACTCCAGAGCTGGATGCACTGCTCCAGGTGGGGTCTCACGAGAGCGGAGCAGAGGGGCAGAATCCCCTCCCTCGCCCTGCTGCCCACACTGCTGGGGATGCAGCCCAGGATGCGGGTGGCTTTCTGGGCTGCCAGTGCACATTGCCAGGTCGTGTTGAGCTTCTCATCCACCAACACCCCCAAGTCCTTCTCCTCAGGGCAGCTCTCCAGCCATTCTCTGCCCAGCCTGGATTTGTGCATGGAATTGCCCCAACCTACGTGCAGGACCTTACACTTGGCCTTGTTGAACTTCATGAGATTTGCATGGTCCCACCTCTCAAGCCTGTCCTGGTCCTTCTGGATGGCATCCCGTCCCTCCAGAGTGTCAACGGCTCCACACAGCTTGGTGTCATCAGCAAACTTGCTGAGGGTGCACTCAATCCCAACATCCATGTTGCCAACAAAGATGTTAAACAGCACCAGTCCCAGTACTGATGCCTGAGGAACACCACTCGTCATTGCTTGCCGCTTGAATGTTGAGCTATTGACTGCAACTCTTTGAGTGCGACCATCCAGCCAGTTATCCAGCCTTATTCACCAAGTGATCCATTGGTCAAATCCATGTCTCTCCAATTTAGAGACCAGGATGTTGTGCGGGACAGTGTCAAATGCTTCACACAAGTCCAAGTAGATGCCATCGGTCTCTCTTCCCTTGCAATGCTGTAACCCTGTGGTAGAAGGCCATCATATTTGTTAGGCACGATTTGCCCTTAGTGAAGCCATGTTGGCTGTCACCAACCTCTGTTTTCCATGGGCCTTAGCATAGTTTCCAGGAGGATCTGCTCCATGATCTTGCTGGGCACAGAGGTGAGACTAACTGGCCTGTATTTTCCCAGGCCTTCCTTTTTTCCCTTTTTAAAAATGGGGGTTATGTTTCCCCTTTTCAGGGCACTGGGAACTTCACCAGACTGCCATGACTTTTCAAATATGATGGATAGTGGCTTAGCAACTTCATCTGCCAGTTCCCTCAGGACTCTTGGATGCATCTCATCAAGTCCCATGGACTTGTGCACCTTCAGGTTCCTTAGATGGTCTCAAACCTGATCTTCTGCGGTGGGTGGTACTGTGAATTGGGTGGCATGGCTAGAGCCCTTGCCGGTGAAGACCAAGGCAGAAAATTTGCCGTGTACCTCAGCCTTCTCCATGTCGGTTGTAGCCAGGTCTCCCATTTTGCTCATCAGGGGGTTACAGTTTCTTTCCTCTTCCTTTGTTGTCCTGTATACCTGGAGAAACCCATTTTGTTATTTTTCACGTCCCTGGCCAGACAGACGAAGTGGCCTCCTGGTCCTGGTGAGAGCATCCTGGCCATTGGGAACAGTGTGGTGGGCTTGTGTCCTGCGGACTGCTAAATGATGGGCTAGCCTCCATGCTTTGTTGCAAGATGGACAAACAAATTGTTTCCAGACAAAGCTGGCCCAGAAGAAGAGCTTTCCATGTGGTCACCAGCACTTGGGCACGTCGTCATCTGGCCCTGCAGCGAGCATGGAAGGGGATTGGCACTTTCTTAGCAGTTTGCCTTAATGTCGATGGCTGATTTGAGGCTCTTTGGCTGGTAAAACCACAAAAATCCTTTCTTAAAATCCCCTTGGGATACTTTGAATAGGAATGCTTTTCTGGTAAATAAGGTCAGATCAGTATGTCTGGTTTGTACAAGAGGTTTAGTAATCCCCTCGTATACAAGTAATTTTTCTAACTGGTAACAGATTTGATGGTCGGGAGTATCATTTTCACAGCGTAAAGAAGGCACTGCACCCCATACCATGGCAGTAGTCTTTCCTGCCCTGCTCCCAGCATAGCTGAGCCTGAAGCTTCGAGAGCAGGAGCTGTGAAGAAATAAAGCGTGGCTTGCCAATTGGAGAGTGCTGGCCGCAGAGATTAATTGAGTTTGCCCAGCAAGATGTGGTGGGGTCCTCTTGTAAAGGCAAAAAGCAAAACTCCTCATTACCTCTTATTATTCTCTCTGGGTCCTGATGCAGATTCAAACCCAGCGTGGTGAATTCTGGCCTGACTGCTGCTGCTAGGAGCCATCAAGGCTCTCTTGGTGCCAAAGCTCTTTGGTATTTCCGCACTTGTCCCATCCCAGAAGAGTGCTCCAAGTCTTGCTGTAGGCTTCTCTCTCCAAAACGATGCTGTGAGCTGCTGACATCTCATAGCACAGACAGCCAGATGTTCCTCAGACAAATCCCTCTGCCTTTCAGGAGCTACTGCTGCTGGTGGCAATGCTTGTTTTCTTTGCCACGTTGGCAGGAGAGCACCTAGATCTGACAAAATCTGGAGAATTGCCCGTTCATTTGCTATGATGCTTAGGGTGAAACCATCCGTATGGAGTTACTGTGTCTGTAGAGAGAAGGTGCTCAGGTTGGACAGCAGGCAAGTGGTGGGAGACTCTCGGACCTCAGTTCTGGAAGGTCTCTGCTGTGAAGGAGATCACCTTCCCTCTGCCTGCCCTGCTGAAATCTGGCTTCAGGCAGAGCAGAGCAGTCCTTGCAGCTGGTGGCATTCGCACCTACATGCTGTAGCTGAAAGTAAACCCAACTTCTCCAGGCTTTAGTTGCAGCCAGAAATTGGGGTGGCTCTGCAGAGAATGTAGAGAGGGAAATTGTGCATGACTTGGGTTGGTTTTTTTTGTTTTTTTTGTTTGTTTGTTTGTTTGTTTTGTTTTTTGTTGTTTTCTTTTTTTTTTAAGGAATGTCTCTTCAATTAACTTGTTTTAATGACTAATCTGTGTTATTGCTTCCAGGTCAGGGGTCATCACATTGCAAAGCTTGATCCTCTCGGCATTAGTTGTGTAAATTTTGATGATGCGCCAGTAACTGTTTCTCCAAACGTCGGTGAGAATTACTCTGCAAATTAATTCTAATGTAATTTAACTTTTTTACCCCTCCCCTCTTTTGTTTTTCTCCCTTTCCCCTCTCCCTCTTGGTACCTGTTCTCCTTTCCATTCCTGGCCCATTTCATAGATTCGAGGGCATCATGTAGCACAACTCGACCCACTGGGCATCTTGGATGCAGATCTGGACTCCTCCCTTCCAGCCGATATTATCACATCCACAGACAAACTGGGTGAGGGCTTTGAGAGCAGTTAGTGCTGCATTGCTTGAGCTCCTCTCTCTTTCACAGCTTTGTAGGTAGATTGCTTCACCAGTAAGGGGGGAAAAGTCTTAAGTTTCCTTAGTAATGATCACTCTAAATTTGTAGTCGACTGGCTGCCGTGGAGCAGTTCTGCCCCCCTCCGGCTGTCATGGCAAATGGGTCTTGTGCCAAAAACCTATTGCTCAGCTTGTATTTCTCCTCCAACTGGTGCCAATTGATTATGTCATTGAACTCACTCATCCAGGGATGGAAGCAATTGGAGAATCTACTGGAAATACAAAGCAGAGAGGTTTTGTGTTGGTGAGAGCTGGAGGTCTCTTTCCTCAGCTCCTCTTGCTGCTCTTGGGGACCCCGAGATCTGGGGGGAATGGGCTGGCTTCATCTCTGCAGGGCTGAGAAGTGCCTCTTGGCGAGCTCCTGCAACGGTGCCCTGCCCTCCCTTCGCACCCAGCTTGCTGCAGCATCTGTAAATCCCTTAATTGCCCCCTTTTTCCAAGACTGAGCTATAAAGTCCCTGCCGGTGATCATAACAAGGAAGCTTTGGAATGCGTTCCCATCCGAGTAGAGAGGTGGAAATCCCAATGCCTTTGAGTGAAAAATGCATGAGTGTTGCACAGGAGCGTGTGTGGTGCCTAGGACTTGAAATCCTAATCTGAAAGTGCTTAATCTCAGCACCTCTCAACATGCTTAGATTTGATTTCTGTAGTACGCTGCCATTCTTCTAGCTAGAACGAAGTTGCAGCGCTGAGCTCTTTCACCTTGCTGGTGCTTTCCAAGGGTTGTTACCCTGGCACTACGAGTGCTCAAGAGGCATGCTTCTAACTTAGCATAGAGCAGCAGTAATGATTACTAACCTCGCACAACTGAAACAGCCGATCAGAGTGTACGGTGCATGTAAACGATCTTGATTCCTTATTCAGCTGCCAGCTCAGGGACACCAGCCCTGGACCTGCTGGACCTTCGTACAGGATTATGTATACTGGGAGTGGTAGGGAAGGATTAGGTTTTGGTTGTCCCAGATCGCTGGATGATGGGGAATCTGCTTCATCCTGAGGTCTGGACTTCTGATGTGCTTGTCTGGAGGACCAAGCCCTGGCTGTGCCTTGGGAGCCGGCTGGCTCTGGGTTGGAGCAAGCCCTGTGCCTGGGAGGTTTTGATGGGAAGAGGTGGGCAGATGATGGCCATTAATTCAGGTGCAGGAGAGGACATAAGTGCTTGTGGTGGGCTCTGTGAGGGGAGCGGGGAGACCTTTTTTAGGTGACTTTGAAGTCGCTCCCAGTGGCTGGGGAGAGGAAGGGGTGAGGAGAGCCTTTTCTAGCTCAGGGTTTTTGGCCTCTGCTGTGGGTGCTATGGCCCTTCTGAAGCAGAGCAGCAGAGGAGAGACCTGAAGCCCTGTGCCAGGTGGACATGTTTCCCTTTTATGAGGAGAGCAGGGTCTGCATGAAACCCAGACCTGGTGGCTGCAAATGGTTGCAGTGACTGCTTTCCCTCATGAGAAAGGGAGCCAGTTATGGGAAGCAGAGTTATCGTGCTGCTCAATAAGTCATAGACTCACAGAGTGGTTTGGGTTGGAAGGGACTTTCAGGAGTGACCTAGTCCAGCACCCCCGCCATCAGCAGGGGCACCTTCCACTAGACCAGGTTGCTCAAAGCCCCCTCCAACCCGACTGAACACCTCCAGGGATGGGGCAGCCACAGCTTCTCTGGGCAACCTGGGCCAGGGTCTCACCAGCCTCCCTGTAAAACAGTTCTTCCTTACATCCAATCCAAACCTACCCTCTTTCACTCTAAACACCTCGCCCCTTCTCCTGTCACTACAGGCCCTGGTAAAAAGTCTCTCTGCGCCTTTCTTATCAGCCCCCTTTAAATACTGAAAGGCTGCAGTAAGGTCTCCCCGGAGCCTTCTCTTCTCCAGGCTGAACACCCCCAACTCTCTCAGCCTTTCTGCACAGGAGAGCAGTTCCAGCCCTGGGATCATTTTTGTGGCCTCCTCTGGACCCGCTCCAACAGCTCCATGTGTTTCTGATGCCGGGGACTCCAGAGTTGGATGCAGTGCTCCCAGTAGAGACTCAGGAGAATGGCATAGAGGGGCAGAATCCCTTCCCTCGACCTGCTGGCCACGCTTCTTTGGATGCAGGCCAGGCTATGTTTAACTTTCTGGGCTACAAGCGCACAGTGCTGGCTCATGTCCAATTTTTCATCCACGAGCATCTGCAAGTCCTTTTCTGCAGGGTTGCTCTCCATCCATCCATCCATCCATCCATCGATTCATCCCCTGGTCTGTGCTAGGACTGGGTATTGCCGCAGCCCTTGCGCTTGGCCTTGTTGAACTTCATGAACTTCACACGGGACTACTCCTCCAGCCTGTCCAGGTCCCTCTGGGTAGCATCCCTTCCCTCCAGCATATCAACGGCACCACTAAGCTTGGTGCGACCTGCAAGCTGGCTGAGGGTACCCTTGATCCCACTATCCATGCCATCAATGAAAATATTAAACCATATTGATCCCAGTATGGACCCTTGAGGGACACTGCTCCTTCCTGATTTCCACTTTGACATTGAACTCACAGGACTGCTTCAGTGAGGAAAATCAGTTCAGAGGGCTTTTCTTCTGCTTTGATGGCGTGGTTCTTCTGAAGCAAGGTGTGCTCCAGCAGTGTCCTTGCTTCAGAGGAAGAAGAGCCCAAAGCCATCCAAGAGTAGGTCTTCCCTTGGAGCCCCAAATGCAGAGCTAAGCTGACAGCATCATCACAGCTGTAACAGAATTTGGGTACTGCAGTATAAGCTCCATTTTTCCTGCTCCCCCGGGGTGAGCGATCACGAGCCCAGCAGTGTGACCCAGCCTGGCTTGCCACAGTGGAAAGTGGCATGGCTGGTCCATAGGCACCGGCTGGAAGAGAATCTCAGCCTGTGATCTCCTTGTCTGAGCCAGGCGTTAAGTTAAATTTCCGTTTCCTTGTGGCTTTCATACTAAGATATCTGTCGTGATTCCTGATGTTGATTTAATTACCAGGAATCCATGAATTCATAGGAAATAATGAGTCCTGGGAACAAGCTATGCTGGTATCAGCCACTAGTTCACGCTGGGGTTGTGTCCTGTGGTAGGACCCCAGACTCAAATGGCTGTGTCTAATCAAAGAAGGCTGCTTTATCTTGCTGTAAGTATTATTTATACTGAGTAGACTTTCCCCTGGTATCCTCATCCTGGAAAACCTCATCTGGTCGATCTTAAGTTACAACTTGGTGATCATAGCTTGCAAACAGCGCTTAGCAAGAGGAGAGGAGAGAAGAGCTGGTGCAGAGCATGGGCAGAGCTCCGGATGAGCCTAAGATTGGGTGTTGCCTGCTTGTGGCAGAGAAAGCCAATTTCTAAGCAGATCCTGCTGGGTTTTTTTTGCTTTGAAAGAGTATTTCTTAACACTTGACAGAGCAGTTAATAACAGGAGTGGTTTTGAAACTTGGAAAGAGTCTTGTTTCCTCTTTCTGAGCCGTGAAATCCTTAAAGGTCAGCTTTTGTGGTGTGAGATCTGCTGCCAACAGCTTGAACTGTGGCCGGACAGTGCTGTAATTCAAAGGAGTTGCATGGTTAATCTCGGAAATTGATCTTTCTTCTCAATTGCCTTTTGTTTAGCAACTGGTTTGTGTCTGGTTTGGAAGCTCTTTTTGGATTAAGCAGTGTGAGCTTTGGAGAAAAAGTAAGGGGAGGAAAGCCCGCCTGGGGGTACTCAGTCTGACGAGTGGTGGGGCTGGAGCCACCAAATTCCTCTTTCTCTTGTCTTTTCCTTTTAAAAACCAAAATAATCTCATCCTGGTCTTCTACTGCAGCTGATCTGGCATGGTAAGTGGTGTAAAACAAGCACAAGATTACTGCAGAACTTGATGTGACCTGTCCAAAGAAATAATACCTTAGCACACTGAAATCTAGGTGGTGCATGGAAGGCCGTGTGTGTCTGAGCATCCATCTGTCTGTCTATCTCTCTGTGGAAGGCAGCTGCTCTTGCCTCTTGCCCAGGGGAATTGATGGAAATTGTCTTCAAGCTCGAGAAGAGCCAGGCGAGACCCTGCAGAGAGATGGGCTGGGAGCTCTGCCACCTCCCCTTTCCCCAGTTTGAGACTTTGCTAACCAAACATCTCACCTAAATGTATGGTTTTTTTTCCCCGCTGACCAAAAGGAGAAGTGTTTCCAAAGCCTTTCTTGTAACCCAGGTGAGATTGAGGCACTCGGGTCACCTAATCTAGCTGGGGAGCGCGCTCTGGTGACACATGCTGCCCACTGCTCCAGCAGCACTGCCTGCAGCCGGCACAATGTCCCAGTGCTCCCGCCTGTGCCGAGCATGCTTGAGAAATGACTGCGTTGTGTGTGCCTGCCTCACTGTTGGTCTTCCTCATTAACAGCCTACTCGTTAACACCCCAGTCCCCTTCCTGCCTGTGTGTAGGCAGCAGCGGTGCCTCCTTGGGGTGACCTTGAAATCCTCCCAGTAGTGAGGAGCAGAGCAAAACCCGTTGGGTGCAGATGTCGGTGGGAGGCAACTCCCTGCTGTGCAGGGGATAATGCTCCCCTTGATGCAGCTTGATGGGAAGATACCTTTTGGTCATAGCAGGTGAAGACGTTGTGCTGGGCGGTCTCCCTTTCCCGTCCAAGGCGTGCACGCAAGAGGAGATCTCAAACTATGCAGCTCAACTGCTCCCCAGTGTCTGATGCCCCCATTTCCCCTCCCTGCTCCTCCCTCCTCTTGCCAGACTTTCCACTGGGATTTCTTTTCTGCCTAGTGTGTAGTCATCCTCCATCCCAACCCTTTTGCCTCTGATGGTTTTTGACTGTGTTTTAAATACTGCATTTTTTTGACTTATGCTTTCCATGACTAGTTTTCATGGTTCCAGGGTTTTGTTTTTTTTTTTTTACTAACTTTGACTGCGTCTCTCTATCTTCTCCCTTTCTGCACCCCTCTCCCTGCCCACCCCAGATCTCGCAGTGTTCAAGGAGCGGCTGAGAGTGTTAACAGTAGGAGGTATGCAATTAATGAGCCTTTAACCCTCTGGAGTGCAGGACTCTCTTTGAATAGGTTATTCTGGGCATGAACCAAGCTGGTAAAGCGGTCCCCTCCTGTCTTGCACCACTCTTGAGTTTTGTAACATGTTTATTTTTAATTTATCCTGCTAAAAGTCTTGATGTAGGTGCTTGGTTAGTGATGCTTCACCTGTAGAGATCCCCAATTTAGAGCCTCGCTGGCCGTTTCCGTACTGTGTGTTTGCATGCCTAGCTTGCTAGAGTACATATTTTGTTGTGAACATTAATTTTACGAGGCCTCAATCTCCCCGATTGGTTTGTCTCTCCTAAAAATCCAAGCTGTCTTCTCCTGGCTCTACCCTGGTTTTGTCCCAGTGAAAATTTGGCAGCTCATCCCTATCCTTCCCTCCCATCTGACGATATTGCTGCTTATAAATACTCAGCACTGTCAAAAAAGCTGGCAGGCTGCAGCAAAGCAGAAGCAGAGATGCTTACAGCCTTGAAAACTCCTTGTAAAATCTGATACCCCCCAAAGTGTGCCTGAGTCTTGAAACCGGCGTGGCAGAGTGAAACGAAGCCCTGTGCCACAGGGCTGGGAACCACAGCAGATTACCAAGGCTTCCCTGAAAACCTCCAGCCAGCAGCTTAACTGGGATACTCTGTACTAATACTGCCTCTCTCCAGGACTTCTGTTTGGATAGGAAACGCAGAGAAGTCCTGGAGATGTGGGGCCAGACCCTCAGCACCTTCCAGCTGCGGTTCAGTGCTCCCAGGGTCTGGCTTAATTCCTTCCCCAGGGACTAGCAGCAGCCAGGAGGGTGATGTGGGCAGGAGAGGGGATGGATGGCAGTGGGAACCAAGAAAACCTCTGCTCTGGGCTTGCTGTGGGTGTTCCCAGCCTCCAGCAAGCGCCGTCCTTGAGGCTGCACAGGGACGAGCTGTGGCCAGCCCTGTCTCCAGCTCATCCTCCATTCCTGACCAGAGTGCGAGGGATAGACTCTTTCAAGATTAAGTTCAAGGAGGGCCAGCTCTGGAGGGGCCAATTTTTGCCTCCCTTTGCCTGGAGGAAGGTGGGTTATGCTGCCCTGCAGTGTTTAGGGGACGGCATCCCCCATACCTTCCCTAAAACAGACCCCAGCTGGGGCATTGGGCTTGTTTGGAGGGAGCTGGGAGGAGCAGGGGTAATTCTGCCTTCTCTGGGGCTCCTGCCCTGACTTACAAAACACCTCAAAACCTGGCTTTGTCGGGAGGGGGCAGCTCCGCTCGCCCACCCCCCTTCCAGCCAAGCTCCTGCTTCAAGAGGGTCTTGGGACTCCTCGGCTCTGCTTCTGCCCTGCTGCATCAGTTCAGCCAGGTCATTGTCCCTCCTCCTCTGTGCCTCAGTTTCCCCAAAGACAACCATGAGCTTCAGCGGGTGCTGAGGCACCTCTGATGGCTTTGTGGTACCATGGAGCTGCTGTGGACCCTGGCAGGGACCTGCCGATGCTGTAACAGCAGCAGGTGGCAGCAGGGCTCATCGGCAGCTCTAAAACCCAACGTTCGGCTCTGAGCCCTGCTCGGCACCTTCTCCAGGCGCACCCAGCTCCCGTCAGCCCCACGTGCTGTAAGTGGGAGCAGCCTACGAACCACGAGGTGCCAGGACCAAAAAGGAGGGGGTTTGCTGAGCAGAGCTGGGCTAAACCCCTAATTAAAAGGCTGTTAATTGGGCAAGGGGGTATCTGGGCAGCAAAACCCCTGAGGGGCCAGCTGCCTGTCCCGCTCCTGGGCTGAGCTATTCAGGAGAGTCCATCGCAGAGCCCTGATGCTGTTTTCTCTCTCTTGCTTCTCTTTCTCTCCCTCTTTGGGGTTTGTCTGTTTTAACCGTTTCCTTCTCTGTGTTGACTCTTCATTTTTAATTCCCACTGTGTGGCGACACCTCCATTGTGCTTGGTGACTCCTCAATTCCTCTGTTTCTTTTCTCTCCCCTCTGCTCTAATTTGTGGTGTATTTTTTGCGTTCTTGGGGCTACAAACTTTCTGACTGTCACCCTGGATTTTAATTACCAATTTACATGCATATATATATCACTTTGTATTTCGTTTCCTGCATTATCTTTCGTAATAACCTTGTTCTGTGCTTAATGTCTTTTTGTTTAATTACGGCTTGTTTTTTATCCATATAAACCTCCTTCATGCTTATTTTTGGTTTTATGCTGCTTTTTTTTGTCCCTTCCCCACCTGTCCCAAATGCACCCGGTCCCTGCGTGACTATGTCCCCCCGTCCCCCTTCCTTCCTCCTCTCTCTTGCTTTCGCTTGTCCCACCCATGGAAAATCCTGCAGGCTTTTACGGGCTGGATGAATCTGACCTCGACAAGGTCTTCCACTTGCCCACAACCACTTTCATCGGTGGAAATGAATCAGCTCTTCCGCTCCGGGAAATCATCCGTCGGCTGGAGGTGAGGAGGGCATGGAGGGCTGTGCAAAACTGCTTTGCAGGCCCGGGTTGGGGCAGAGCAGTTGTTTTCTGGAGGTCCTGGGCCATGCTGCCCGCAGCCTGGGCCAACCTACAGATTTTAAGCTTTTTAGGTTGGGAGCTGCTCCTTGGCGCTTGCCCCACTCGTAGCAGCCGCCCCGTGTTACCTGGTCATCTCTGATCACCTCCAGCTTCATGCTGCATTGGGGCAGCACATTTGGTCTACCCAAGGTAGAGCAAACCCCAGGCAACTAAATATTGCATTTTTGGAAACCTCTCCAGCTATGTTTTCCAGTTTAAAGCAGCAAATGGTGCTGGGAGAGCACAGGAGCAGGCTGGAGGCAGGTGATACCCTCCTCTGTAGTGCTGCTGCCCCGTGTGGTGGCTCCTTGGAGAGTCTTGGTGCAGGAGCAGCTCCAGCCTGGGGCTGGGCTTCCAGCTCTTGCAGCCAGTTTCCCTCTTCTGCCAGATTTCATAGCATGTTCTGTCTGATCTGAGAGCACAGACAGCTCCCAGGCAAGCTGCAGGCTTGCTCAGATGGTGTCTGCTGAGACAGGTTGACCTTGGGAGAAGCAAAGCTGCATCAACATCTTAGATAAGCTGCAAGAACGGGCTCCTTATTTGTTGGGGGAGGTTGTTTTGCTGATTCTCTCCGCACCATATGAAGTGGGGTTGTGGATCTGGTCACAGCTGATGCCACCGAGAGGGAAAATCTCGCCTCCGAGGTGGATGTAAAGGACTCAAGGGTCTGATCCTGGGCCCCTCGGGGAAAGAGACTTAAACATTTTGATGCTGGGTCACGTGCAGGGTCTGAGGTACCCTGCAGCACCCCGGGACATCCCCTGTGGCATCCCCACGGGAAAAGAGCTCAAACCAGGCTCCCAAAACAGGGCTGGCTGCTGGGTGCTGCTCACGGGTCCCCCCAGGCTGCCATCGCAGGCAGTGCTTGCCCATGTTCAGGCAGCGCGCTGTGGCTGCCAGGCAGGAGGGTTTGCCTCTCCGCTGGTGCAGGATGGCACTTTGTCTTGCTGAAAGGTTTAAAAGGGCAATGAAAGAGTCCCTGGCCCCATGGTCTGATACGATGCTGCATGTGCCTGTCTTTGTGGGCGGGTGAGGAGGTGTTAAAGCCCTGGCTGTTGTCTCACTGCCCTTCTCCTGTCGGGGCAGATGGCGTACTGCCAGCACATTGGCGTGGAGTTCATGTTTATCAACGACCTGGAGCAGTGCCAGTGGATCCGGCAGAAGTTTGAGACCCCAGGCATCATGCAATTCACCAACGAAGAGAAACGCACGCTGCTGGCCAGGCTGGTCCGCTCTACCAGGTACCTTGGGGGACCTTCACCTTCCTCTTATCTTCCCTTGCTGCCCAGGGTGGTTTGCTCCCAGCTAGAGTGATGCGGTCTTCACCTGAGTCACATCTTGACGTCATCTGTTGCACTCGGCTTAATCAGCAGGGTGATGCCAGCGAGCTGCCACGCTGGCAGGCTCAGATGCTGGCAAAGAACCTGAAAACATGGATGATCCTGAAAGAAAAGGTCTAAAAATAAGCTTTAAGTGCAGCACAGTGTTGGGGCGGGGGAGCAGCCAGCCGGGCTCTGCGGGAAGGGACCTGGGTGACTGGGAAGGGTGCTGGGCTGCTGTGTGATGCCCGCTTAAGCATCACTTGATGCTGTGGCTCCCTCAGTGCAGTCCCCATCCTTTCTCTGGTTTCTGCCCTCAGCTGTAGCTGTGGCACTGATCCCTCTTGCCCTTTGCCTTCCAGGTTTGAGGAGTTCCTCCATCGGAAGTGGTCTTCAGAGAAGCGTTTCGGTCTGGAGGGCTGCGAAGTGCTGATCCCAGCCTTAAAGACCATTATTGATAAGTCAAGTGAGAAGGGAGTGGATTATGTCATCATGGGGATGCCCCACAGGTAACCCTGCCTCTCTCCACAGTGGTGCTTGGCATGCAGAGAAGGGGGATGCTGCTGGGGTTCAGTACTGGAGGGCAAACTGGTTTCTGCCATCACCTAACTGGTCTTGGCTAGTGGTGAACCTTAGCTGGAGAGCTCAGGCCTTGGCTGCTCTCAGCTCATCACGGTGTTTTCAGCTTCAGCTTGCTTGTAAATTCATGTGGAGAGGGGTGGTGGCTTGAGTGGCAGAGCTTGAATCCCAGAACAGGATTTGGCCTGCCCGCTCCGGGGCAACTGTCGGGATGTGGTGGTGGCCAGTCCATCCCCGTGCTGAGGGGTCTGCAATCTCCTTGGGTGAAACCACGAAGCCCCCTCCCCAGGTGACTCCACAGCCATTGTGGGAGATGTGGGGCTGTTGCACCACCTCTGTGTGTTGGGGGGATGGCAGGTCATTGTCAGCACTCAATGCCGGGCTGGCGCTACTGGTTGTCAACAACAGTCTTGCTTTTGCAGGGGGCGCCTGAATGTTCTTGCCAACGTGATCAGGAAAGAGCTGGAGCAGATCTTCTGCCAGTTCGACTCCAAGCTGGAGGCTGCTGATGAGGTGAGTCTCCTCCTCTGCCCGTAGCAGGTTGCTGTCGCCCATCCCCATGTAGTCCCCAGAGGTTGTGGCCATGCAGAGTGAGCTGGATTTTCCACTGCTTGTTGGTGTCATTCAGTGGCTTCAGTATCACCAGGTTTTCCACGTCACACGTATGCTCGTGCGGCTGAAGTCTTCGTGTTGGTGCCAGTGCAGGTGTGCCCTTCCCTGTTCCAGGGGGGCACATGTGCCCTGGCTGCTGCCAGTGACTCCAGTGCAGGCTTGGGTGGTCATCAGCTGTTCTTGGGCGTAAAACAGCCATGGGGTGAACGACGAGGTGAGGGGAAGGCAGCTGGGAACAGAGGTTGGCTTGTACCCTTGCAGCAGCCCCTGGTCCCCTTACAGGGTCGTAAAGCAGCTTTAAAACCCCTGAGGCTCAAATTGCCTGTGCCGTGGGCTCTGTCGCTGCGATGCACTCGTACTGCAAAGCTTCTGGTATCATAAGCAGCGATGATTTGGCTTTCAGAAAGCTGGGCTGGGCTGGGCTGGCTTTATCCTGCCATGCCCTTCAGGTGGGGTTTTGAGGTGAGAACGCAGCAGCCTGGGGCGTCAAGGTGCCCTGACTGGGAACTGCAGCATATTGTGAGCACTGCCAGGGACAACTGTACTGCCTCAGTGTGGGCAGAGCTTGGGTGAACATTATCCCAGCTGTGTTTTCCAGAGTCTTCCCCAAACCCACCACACTTGCTTCTTCCCCTGCACCTATGACCTTACCTAGATGGGCTTGATGAGTGTCTGAGGTTTGTTGGCAGTTTGGCACTGCGAACAGGCTACTTTTGCTGTACTGAATGCCAGGTCAGCTCCTAAAGTGAGTGCCTGCTGCTTTCTGCGAGTGCCTCCATAAAATGCCCCCCTTTTTCCAGCCCCTGGGGCCAGCACCACCCTGCCTCAGGTCTCCTGCTGTGTCCCAAAAGCCACTCACGGTCTTGGGGGTGACTCTCCTTTCCTGTCCCCTCCATCAGGGCTCTGGTGATGTGAAGTACCACCTGGGAATGTACCACCGGCGGATTAACCGTGTCACCGACAGGAACATCACCCTTTCCTTGGTGGCAAATCCTTCTCACTTGGAGGCAGCTGATCCCGTTGTTCAAGGCAAGACTAAAGCAGAGCAGTTTTACTGTGGGGACACGGAAGGGAAGAAGGTGAGTGGTGCTGAGACGCCTGCAGTGAAGTGGCCTGGGCTGAATGGGGTTTGGTGGAAGGCAGGCTGGTGGGAAAGTGAAGAAACCCAGCTGGTTTTTGTTTGCCATGCCCCTTCCTCTGCCGTCACCCTGCTGTCGCTCTGACTCCCCCATCCTTTCCCACTGTCTTTGGGGATAACTTCGTTAGGGACTCACCCACCCTGGGATCCCATTGCCACTTCCTCTGTGAACAACCAGCTCAGCCAGGCTGTGGGGAGCAGCAAATGCCCGAACCCCTGGTTGGAAAGCAGGGAAATGAGGGGCACTCCCGAAAGCTCACCCAAGCATCACAGCTCGGGGGGCTCGGCAGTACCCTCAAGCTGAAGGATCTCAACATGACCAGGGATAACCATTCCTGAGGCTGGGAAAGCTGGCAGCGGGAGGCAGCTCTCCACACCTGGGTGGGAGAGCAGGTGGGGAACGGGCTGGCGGGAAGAGGGGAGTTATTTGCGGTCTGATTCATCACAGACCTGTCTCCAACACCAAGAAGTGGAAGGGTGAGATCAAAAGTGCTTCCCTTCCTCCTACATCCCAAGGGCTGGATATAAATAAACAAACTCTGTCCTCGTCTGACAGGCGGTGTCCTCAGCGAGCCCCTGGGTACGATAGCAAAATAACGTCACGGACGCTGGAGCAAGCTCCTGGCCCAAAGATCTTCTGGGGTGAAAGTGTGGGGGAAAGGGGCATATTTTTCATCTTCCCCCAATTAGAAAAAGGCTTTGCTTTGGAACGTGTGTGTTTGGGAATGGGACTCGCCTCCCAGCCGCTGTGTGCTGGGTGCCATCCTGCTGCCCAGTCAAGGTGCCCGAGCGTGCTCCCCTTGCTCGGGGGGAGAATAGGTGGCTGCAGCCTTCTCCCTGGTGGTTGTGCCAACTGTGGCCGGCTGCACTCCAATCCCCTGAGAAAGCATTGGATGTGTTGATGAGATGCTCGCATGTCCTTTCTGGGACACCAAAGGCTCACGGGAGTGAGACTTGGGCCCTGTCCTGGTAGCTGCCCCTGCCCGCTGTCCCCGCAGAGCCCCAGCTGAGCACCATGGCTTCATGTCTCACAGGTGATGTCCATCCTCCTGCACGGAGATGCTGCTTTTGCTGGGCAAGGCATTGTGTACGAGACCTTCCACTTGAGCGACCTGCCTTCCTACACCACCCATGGCACTGTCCACGTTGTGGTGAACAACCAGGTGAGGAGCAAATTCCCTGGGGTCCCTCACAGACCAGCTTCTGCAGGCTGGATGGTAGCTGGTAGCAGGCAGTAGCTGTTTCCCAGCCAATGTTCCTGGAATGAGCCATAATCCTGGGGTCAGCAGGGCATACTTTTATACCCAGCTGCTCAACAGTAGCAGCTTTTGAGTCCAGCCTGGCACAGAGGTGGTGCAACCTGATGCTCAGTGTGTGAGATCACACAGGGCTGTGCCTTTCTGCCCCTGTGTAAACCAGAGACATTTTGCTGGGACCAGCCCATCCTCACAGGTGCAGCAGGATGATGGCCCAGGCGCAGGGGACTGGGATGGGCTGTGGTGCCCAGGTCACAGGACACAGGCAGGTTGTGCTACAGCTGAGCAGCACAGCCATGGGGGAACCCCCAGCTCAGCCGCAGCAGCTGAGCTGCCCTCAAAGCTGCGTGTGCCACTTTCCAAATCATTAAGACTGTGCTGGTCCTGTTCCCTCTCACCTGCTACAGATTGGCTTCACAACAGACCCCCGGATGGCCCGCTCCTCTCCATACCCAACTGATGTCGCCCGTGTGGTGAACGCGCCCATTTTCCATGTCAACGCGGATGACCCAGAGGCTGTTGTCTATGTGTGCAATGTGGCAGCAGAGTGGCGAAGCACCTTCCATAAGGATGTGGTGGTGGATTTGGTAAGAAACGTGGCACAAGGCTTTATCCTAAAGCTGTGGCTGTGCTGTGGATGCTTGCCGGTATCTCTTGGGGTGTATTTTCTGAAAGCTGAGGTTTCTCTTCAGGGCTTGTCTGGCCCTTTTGATATGAGGGGAGGGAGGAGGTGCTGTAAAGCAAGGCAACAACGAGGCTGTAATAGCACTTGGAGAGGCGACACTGTCTGTATGGAGCCTGCTCTTGCCTCTGGCATTGGGGAGGACACGTTTGCATCCGTCCTGGGCTGTTTCAGACCCTTCCTAGCACAGAGATCCAGGTACTTCCGACTGCTTTCGGAGCCATGGGTTGCAAGCAGCTGCTTTCAAAGACTCTTTCCCTTCCCGGCAGGTTTGTTACAGGCGCAATGGTCACAACGAGATGGACGAACCCATGTTCACACAACCTCTGATGTACAAACAGATCCGGAAACAGAAGCCAGTGCTGCAGAAATATGCAGAGCTGCTGATTTCCCAGGGGGTGGTAAATCAGCTGGAGTATGAGGTACTGTCCCTTGGGGCCTGGGAGGAAAACTGCAGGTGGCATTTCTGGGGAAATCTGGTTGTTTGGTTCAGACCTGGGTGTGAATGACGTGACAGGGCCCGTTTCTGCTTGTGCTTGTCACCTAAAGGTGGCAGAGCTGTGCTAAGGTTGGGCGAGCGCTGCAGTCCTGGCAGCGATGGGTTAGGACCCGAAGCTCGTCCTTGGACTGTGCCAGCTCGGAACAGCGCAGGAACATCTAGTTCAAGGACTGCCCCGTGATTGGTGTGGCACAGGCCATACAGTGCTGGGCCACTGCAGCATGGCTGGGAGTTGGGCTCTGCAGCACATGGGCTCACTGTGGCCTGGGGGTACCTGGGGCAGGTCCCCTGCCCTGGCAGCAAGTGTGGCAGCAGCTCTGCTGGCTTTTCCTTGCCCCAGTACCACTTGGCAGCATCTTTAGGGTTGAACGCAAGTTGTCAGTTTGGGCGGCAGCAGATCTGTCCCTTGGGGGACAAGGGCCTCCAGCAGCAGCTCTGCTTTCTAAGCCTGAGCTGCACGGCCCTGGGGCTCCCCTGCTGTGGGGACCAGCTGTGTGCCCTCCAGCACGCTCAGAAGGTTGCGCTGAGACCCCCAGGCTCGGTACCTTTGTTTGGAGACTCCTTGCTAATACTTTTCCACCTCCTGGTTCTGCCTTTCAGGAGGAGATTGCCAAGTACGACAAGATCTGTGAGGAGGCCCATGCGAGATCCAAGGATGAAAAGATCCTGCACATCAAGCACTGGCTGGACTCACCCTGGCCTGGTAAGTTGCTAGCAATGTTTTGGAGGTCCCTAGCAAAGAGCCTGGCTTCTCTAGAGCCATGGCAGCTATTTTCTAGTCAATCAGCCTGGTGGGGAGGTGGGGTGGTGGTCTTGACTCCTGGCATCCCCACCCTTGCTTGAGGGTGTCTGTGACCTGAGCTCTTCACACAGAGCGGGGCATGGCTCCCGCAATGTGGTGGACTGCTCCTCCTCCTGCAGGTTTCTTCACTCTGGATGGCCAGCCCCGGAGCATGACCTGCCCTTCCACTGGTCTGAATGAAGAGGACTTGACGCACATTGGTCAAGTGGCAAGCTCAGTGCCAGTGGAGGATTTCACTATCCATGGAGGTAGGAGCTTGCAGAAGCTATGCCAGATTGGGTGTTTGTTCCAGAGAAGATGTGGGATAGGGCTGGAATGTAGCCTGGAAGCAAGGGACCTGTGTACCTCAGTGGCCACAGTATATGTGTGGCCAAGGGAAGGGATTCTGTCTCTCTATGCCATTCTCATGAGACCCCACCTGGAGCACTGCATCCAACTCTGGAGTCCCCGGCATCAGAAACACATGGAGCTGTTGGAGCGGGTCCAGAGGAGGCCACAAAAATGATCCCAGGGCTGGAACTGCTCTCCTGTGCAGAAAGGCTGAGAGAGTTGGGGGTGTTCAGCCTGGAGAAGAGAAGGCTCCGGGGAGACCTTACTGCAGCCTTTCAGTATTTAAAGGGGGCTGATAAGAAAGGCGCAGAGAGACTTTTTACCAGGGCCTGTAGTGACAGGAGAAGGGGCGAGGTGTTTAGAGTGAAAGAGGGTAGGTTTGGATTGGATGTAAGGAAGAACTGTTTTACAGGGAGGCTGGTGAGACCCTGGCCCAGGTTGCCCAGAGAAGCTGTGGCTGCCCCATCCCTGGAGGTGTTCAGTCGGGTTGGAGGGGGCTTTGAGCAACCTGGTCTAGTGGAAGGTGCCCCTGCTGATGGCGGGGGTGCTGGACTAGGTCACTCCTGAAAGTCCCTTCCAACCCAAACCACTCTGTGAGTCTATGAGAATTAATTCACGAGGGAGCTGTGGTTAAGGGAAGTGAACCGAGGAGTAGCTCTTCTTTGGGCCTGATCCTTCCCTGCAGTCCCAATTCCCTGTCCCTGATTCAACCCTCAGAGGTGGATCTGTTTCTCTGCCTCCAGGCATTTGCAGTCTGTCAGTCCGTGAGCAGGTTGAGGGACAAATATGGTGTTGCTGGAGCTCCCTTCCGTACTGACCGTGAACCGGCTTCTATCCTGGCAGGTTTGAGCCGTATTCTGAAAACCCGCGGGGAGATGGTGAAGAACCGGACGGTGGACTGGGCCCTTGCAGAATACATGGCATTTGGCTCCCTGCTGAAAGAGGGTATCCACATCCGCCTGAGCGGCCAGGATGTTGAGAGAGGAACATTCAGGTAAAGTCATGCTTTTGGTGGCCACAACAGTGATTCCAGCCTTTCCAGAAGGGATCTGAAAGGTGACAATGGAGTAATGCTTTTCCCTCTTCCAGCCATCGCCACCATGTCCTCCACGATCAGAATGTGGACAAGAGGACGTGTATCCCCATGAACCACCTCTGGCCCAACCAGGCTCCTTACACCGTCTGCAACAGCTCTCTGTCAGAGTATGGCGTCCTTGGTGAGCGAGGAGGTCTGCGCCTGCTGCCCAGGTGGGGGTGAGGCTGCTGCGGGAGGATAACCCCCTCGCTTCTCTCCCATCCCTCAGGATTTGAGCTGGGCTTCGCCATGGCCAGCCCCAATGCCCTGGTGCTTTGGGAAGCCCAATTCGGGGACTTCCACAACACCGCTCAGTGCATAATCGACCAGTTCATCTGTCCTGGGCAGGCCAAGTGGGTCAGGCAGAACGGCATTGTCCTGCTGCTTCCCCACGGCATGGAGGGCATGGTAAGGACCCCCCCAGCTCGTGGGCACCCAGGGGTGTCCCTTGCCTGGCCTGCACCAGAAGCAGAGCTGAGGGCAGTGGCAGCAGGTAGCACTGCTCATGGCATGGCTGTGCCTGGCATCAGCTTCTCACTCCAGCCTTGGCCCTGGCTCACTCTCCCCCTGGCTTGATCCCTGCAGGGTCCCGAGCACTCCTCCGCCCGCCCGGAACGATTCTTGCAGATGTGCAACGATGATCCCGATGTCTTCCCCGTGAGTGGTGGCTGCGCTGAGCTCAGCCCAGCCCTCCTGTGTCCTGGATCCGACCACTGCTTTGAAATGGGGAGGGGGGGGAGCAATAACACCCAGGTGGACTCAGCGCAACATTGCGGTCAGGGTGGGTGTCGTGGAGCCGGTAGCAGGAGGCATGGGACATCCTGGGCTCGTGCTGCAGCCAGGAAGGTTTGGGGAAAGGGGCTGAACCTGGTGCCTAGGCTGCACCTCTGCTGCCCCTGGGGCTGCTGTATAGCACGAGGTGGCTCTGAAAGCAGCGTGGGAGGGGGCTGCTGGCCACCCCAAGATGGGGGGCACAGATCTGCAGCCTCTCCCAGGTCTCTGTGGGTCTCCGTGGGCTCTGGAGGGGGAGAGGAGGGAGGGCTGGCTGGGTGCCACTCTTCTGCCCACTGCTGGAGCCGTGAGGCCAAGAGGCACCTTGTGTTTCTTGAAATCCCCTTGACCGTGCTCGCTGAGGCAGAAACTGGATGACTTTGACGTGCGCCAGCTCTACGACTGCAACTGGATCGTCGTGAACTGCTCCACTCCGGCCAACTTCTTCCACGTCCTCCGGCGCCAGATCCTCCTGCCTTTCCGCAAACCGGTCAGTGCTGGCATCTATGTGCCCAGCTCAGTGCCAAGGCAGGGCAGTCTGGCATCCCTGCCAAGCCTGGGGACAGGACTTGGGGCAGGCTTGTTCATGCACCTCAGCAGCAAACATGGCCAGTTTGCCTCTGCCTGGGCCAAGGACCTCTTGGTGCTCAGGGTTGGCTCGGTACATGCCATGCTGCTGGCCAGCTCGTGGAGGCTGGGGTGGCTGCAACCCCTTCCTGTGCTCTGCAGGGAGGTCAGAGGTGTCAGGGCTGGCGGGCATCAGTAAATAACCTGGTGCAGCTGCTTGCCTTCAGCTCCAGCTGTAGGACAGGCAGGACCCTGGCAACACCTCAGCCTCTTCTGCAGGGGAAACCCAGACTGGAAAACCGGTGCCTGATCTGGCAGAGCACGGCAGCCGAGCGAGGAGCAAATCTCTCATGGCTGCTTGGGCAGGGGAAGGCAGGCAGGACAGGCAGGTTGGCACTCTGGCCTTTGTTTGCAGGGGAGGTGTTTCTGGTAAGGCTGACCACCTTGCTTTTCCCCTTCTCCCCTCCTCCAGCTGATAATCTTCACTCCAAAGTCACTGCTGCGCCACCCTGAAGCCCGCTCCAGCTTTGACGACATGCTGCCAGGTACGGGCGGCACAGAGGTGTTTGTTTCCTCCCCCTGTGCTGCTCTGTGGGATGAAGGGTGAAGGGCAGGAGCCGGCCACCTCGGGTAAAGTCCACTTGGCAGCAGCCTTCCCACACTGAAGAGCAGTCAAGCACAGCTGACGCCACCAGCATCGGGGCACCGTAGACGGCCTGTGTGGGTTGCTCTGTGCTGGTGTGGCACATGGGCTGCCTTTCTCCCTCCCTGCTCCCCTCCAGCGCCGAGGTGGCGTGCTCGACCTGCCACAGCCAGGGTGTGCTGGCTGCAGCCATATACCCACCAAATTGCAGCCAACCCTTGGTAGTGCCTAGTCTGGCACCCTGGGGAAGTGTGGTTTGGCTTTGCGGGCTTTGCCATGGCACTTCCTCCATCAGCAGCCACTTCCCGCCAGAGTGGCATGGCCAGGGTTTGGCAGCCCGGAGTCGCACAGAGCCGTGATGGTCTGTACTGCGAGCTGGACCCGGTCCTGGCTGGTCTGGCTCTGCCTCTCTGGTTTGCCTGCCCAGGCTGGGGTGCCAGGGGGGGCTGGCAGGGGACCAGGGTGCAGGGTGATGGTGCCATTCTCTCCCTTGGTAGGCACCCACTTCCTCCGCGTCATCCCTGATGGTGGCCCCGTGGCCCAGAGCCCTGAGCAGGTGAAGCGGGTGCTGTTCTGCACCGGCAAGGTCTACTATGACCTGACCCGTGAGCGCAAGGCCCGGCAGATGGAGGCTGACGTGGCCATCACCAGGGTGGAGCAGGTGAGCAGGGTCTGGCCGCCTCTGAGCCTCTGGGCCAGGGGTGCCGTGGCCCCTGTGACACTGCTGTGATGCCGCTTCATCTCCCCCACAGCTCTCTCCCTTCCCCTTCGACCTCCTCCAGCGGGAAGCCGAGAAGTACCCGGCTGCTGAGCTGGTGTGGTGCCAGGAGGAGCACAAGAACCAGGGCTATTATGACTATGTCAAACCCCGGCTCCGCACCACCATCAACCGTGCCAAGCCCGTCTGGTAGGGACTCGAGGGGGGTGCTGTGATGCTGGGGGGTGGTTAGGGGGTGCAGACCCCCCCTCACTCCCTACCTTCTCCCCCGCAGGTATGCGGGGCGGGAGCCGGCGGCTGCCCCTGCCACCGGCAACAAGAAAACCCACCTGACAGAGCTGCAGCGACTCCTCGACACGGCCTTCAACCTTGACGCCTTCAAG
The DNA here is from genome assembly GCA_008921705.1 of Burhinus oedicnemus. Taxonomy (NCBI): domain Eukaryota; kingdom Metazoa; phylum Chordata; class Aves; order Charadriiformes; family Burhinidae; genus Burhinus; species Burhinus oedicnemus. Next base: position 1,392 of record VFFE01000285.1, on the reverse strand, counting down.
GACCTGGCCTAAGTGCCAGCCCGGTGGCGGCAGCATGCGCCCGTCTGTCTGTCTGTCCCTCTGTCTGTCCCTCGCTCGCCTCCCCCCTTCCCTCAACTACAGACCTTGTAAAACCCCACACCAGCGCCTGAAGTCCTTGTCCAGCTCATGCCGGGGCCAGCGTCGGTGCAGCCGCCGCAGGGTGGGGCTGCCACCCCCTTTCCCCAAAGGGCGGGTGAGACCCTCAGCCGCCGGGTCGTCCACCAGGAGGGGCTGGTCCCTGGTGCTCTGCTCTAGGAACGTCCAGTGACACGGGTCCAGCTGCCTCCCAGTTGCTCTCAGTCCCCCATCGCACTTGCCCTGTAGCTGCTGAATCTCTTGGAGGGGTCTGGGAGCGCCGGCCACACTCCCACCCCCTCAGCTTCCAGGGCACCCGTGGAGGGGGTTTGCCCGTCCTTGGGGAGCGCCGTCCCGCTCTGTCTGGCATCGAGCCCACTGTATCCTCCCGTGGGGGATCCTGGGTGGGGGGTGACCCCCCCGGCGGGGGTGGCTGGGGCTTTCCCAATAAACACCGAGGCCCCCCTCCCCCCCCCGCGGTGTCACCCGGGTCCTTCGGCCGTGGGGCGGGGAGGTGTCGCACACCTACGGGTGTTTGCACACACGTGTGCCGCCTCTTCCTGGCGTAAGGGTGCTGTCACCCATCGTGTCACTGTCACCCTGGCGCACGCGGGGGCAGCGTTCCTGCTCGCACGCACAGGCACGCACTTCGCGCGCAGCCCGCGGTCCCACCCCTGCTGTCACGCACGCCGTCACGCACCGCGTCACCTGCGGGCTGTCACCAGCACCCACGCACGCACAGCGCTCGGTGCTCGGCTGCCCGCGCCTGGCGGGGCGGGGCCGTGCATACTGATGAGCTCGCGGCCCCCATTGTGCGCGCCGGCGGGAGGGTTCGGCTCGGCCCCGCCTCCTCCTCCCCCCCTCCCCTCCCTGCCATGGAGCCACGGCCGCGCGCGGGCTGAAAATCCCGCGCAGCTTCCGCGCAGCCGCGCGCGCCCGGCGCCGCCAGGGCCATTTTGGGGCCGATCGCGACGGTGAGTGCGGGCAAGGGACGGGCGGTCAGGGGACGGGCAACAAAATGGCTCCGCCGGCGGCCCCCCCCTCCCCCCCACCGCCGTGCCCGGGGGCGGTGGGGCGGTTGCCAAGGCAACGGCCCCGCCGCCCCCGGGCACGGCGGTGGGGGCGGAGATGGCCGTCCCCTTCATCCCCCCCGCCCCGTTCCTCTCCGCAGCCCCGGTTGAGGGTGACGCCGTCCCGCCGCGGCCTCGGAAGACCCAACTCGCTCCCTCCCGCCGCCGATGAACTCCATGAACCCCATGAAACCCTCCCTGCCGCCCACCCCGCACGGGTGAGCAC
>VFFE01000284.1:0-32347 GCA_008921705.1 Burhinus oedicnemus | reverse complement strand
ACCCCCCGCCTCCCCCCGCGCCGCCTTCAACTTCATCGCCGACGTGGTGGAGAAAACGGCGCCCGCGCTGGTCTACGTGGAGATCGTGGGCAGGTACCGGCACCAGGCGGCCGCCCCCGGCCTGGCCCGCAGCACCCTCCCTGCGGAGCCGGCTTCCCCGCTACTCGACGGGGCAGGTTCCGCCTTGCCCCTGTCGCGGTCCCGTCCAGTCCTGCCCCTCCGAAAGGGGTCTGGCGCCGTCCTCCCCGCACCCCCAGGGAGGGATCCCCCACCCTCCCCGGCCGCACGGGCCCCGCTCTCTCAGCTTCCCCGCACGGCGCAGCCCCCCGCCCCGGCCACCTCGTGTCCCAGGCAGCCTGAACCGGGCACGGCACCCGGGTGGGGTCCCACCAGTGCTGCGAGAGGGACGAATCCGTCCCCTCATCCTGGTGCCGCACCGCCACCTTCTTATCCTCCAGGACTGTTTTGGCAGAGCTGCCTCCTAGGCAGCGGCTCCAGGCTGTCCTGCGGTGCAGGGTTACTCTGTCCCAGGAGCACGACTTTGCATGTACATTTGAACTCCATAATGTTCTGGCCATACTGTGTCTCCAGACTGTCAAGGCACTTCTGAATAGTAGCTGTGCCCTTCAGCTTGTTTACTGATCCCTTCAGCATGGTGTCACCTGCAGGCTTGCTGAATGTGTGCAGTGTCCCATCCTCCGGTTCATGAATAAAGGCATTAAATGATGTTGGCCCTTCTCTCAGTTCCTTGGGCATGATGTTAGTAGCCAACTACCAACTGGCCGTGGACCTTGGTGGTTCAGCCAGTTTTCTATTCACCTCATCTGATTATCAGCCCGCATGTCACCTGCATGGTTAGAAGGGTACCATAGGAGACCATACTAAAAGCCTTCTTAAGGTAAACAATATCTGCTGCTCATCTGCACAGCTACTCATCTGTTCGCAGAAGTAAGCCAGGTTGGTCAAGCATGATTTGCCATTGGTAACTCTGTCGTGGCTGCTCCCAGTCCGCTTCTTCTTTGCTGTGTGCCAGGAAGTGTTTCGGGGAGCATTTGCTCCATAACTTTCCCAGAGATGAGGACAACGCTGGCTGACCTGTAGTTTTCAGGACCCTTTTTCTTGGCAATCTTGCAGGCTGGTGTGATGTTTGCCTTTTTCCAGCCGTCAGGAGCCCTCTTTACCACTGTGACATTTGAGCACTCGCAGGGACATCAGCCATCCCCCTCGTGTGTACCCTGTCTGGTGCCATGGACTTGTGCATGTCCAGTTGGCTTCAGCAATCCCTCTCTTGATCTTCTGTGTAATGCTGCATTCCCACAGGCTCTGCCTCTGGGCACAGGGACTTGGGAGGCCCAAGGAACCAGACAAAAAGTCTGTGAACACCTCAGCCCTTTCTGTCTTGTGTCACTAGGTCCTCACTCAGCACCAGGCCTTCCCACAGAAGTCAGGGTGATTGACATCCCCTATGGGGACCAGGGCCTGCAATCATGGGTCTTCCTCTAGCTGTCTAAAGAAGATGTACCCATCACCTCCCACATCGTTATTACCTGCTCTGAGGCAAGGCTTTCTGTGTTCAGGCTGCTTCTTTGCACAGATAACAACCCCTCCTACTTGCCTCCTTGCTGCTTTTTCCCAAAAAGCCTGCGCCATCCATTGCAGTTCTCCACTCATGTAAGCTTCCCACGGTGCCTCTGTGGTGCCAGCAGGATTGTACTTTCGCAGCTGTGTGCAGACTCCTGATTCTTCCTCCTTGTTCCCCTGTTGCGTGCGTGTTGTGTGGACCTTTCATGGGGAAGTGAAGGAGTCTCCTCCACCGTGCTGTTGCCCAGACCTCCTCACTATCCCCTGCTTCTTTCCAGGCCTACCAGTCTGGGCCAACCAGTCTGCCTAGCCCCTGCCTGCCCACTCCCCCTAGTCCCCTCAGGGTCCCTGCCACTCCTCCCTGACCTCTGCCCACCTTGCAGGCATCCTTTTTCTGGCCGTGATGTACCCATCTCTAATGGCTCGGGTTTCCTGGTGTCTCCGGATGGGCTCATTGTGACCAATGCACACGTGGTGGCAAACCGGCGGCGCGTGCGGGTAAAGCTGGCCAGTGGCGAGCAGTATGACGCTGTGGTGCAGGATGTGGACCAGGTTGCAGACATCGCTACTATCAAGATCAAGCCTAAGGTGTGCATTGTGGTTGTGGAGACATTCCCTTCGTTCCCTCCCATCTGCTCACCATCCTCCTCTCTTCCAGCACCCACTGCCCACCCTGCCCCTTGGGCGCTCCTCCGAGGTGCGGCAGGGAGAGTTCGTGGTGGCCATGGGCAGCCCGTTCGCCCTGCAGAACACCATCACCTCCGGCATTGTCAGCTCTGCCCAGCGAGGCAGCCGGGAGCTTGGCCTGACCACCTCTGACATGGAGTACATCCAGACTGATGCTGCTATTGATGTAAGGGGAACTTGCGGTGCGTGATGGGTTGGCACCTCATCCTGGCTGCCCTCTTTGGGGAGCGGGGAGGTGGAGAAGGGCTGCGGGTGCCGTGAGGTCAGAGGAGGCTAGACACAGAGCACTGGGAGACAAAGGGATTCTGGCCTGTCACCTGGGCAGTGGCTGCATTTCTTGGCCTGACCCTGTTCTCTGGACTCTGCCTCGCTGCCCCGGGTCCTGCTGTGCAAGGATGTCTCTTTCATGGCCTGTTTACTCTCTCCTCTGCTGCAGTTTGGGAACTCCGGCGGCCCCCTTGTCAACTTGGTAAGTTCTCCTGCTTGCACCCTTGCTGGCTGGGGCAGAGATGTGCCGTGTGCCCTTCGATCTGTGTCCTCTGGGGCTCAATGCCCCTCGGTGGGAGCACTTGTGGGTGCTACAGCTGCCAGGAGGGAGGGACTGTGCTTTCTCCAGGCTCCTTGGGAGGAGGAGCAGGGGATCATCCCAGTGCGGGAGCCCTGTGCAGCATCTGTTTTGGGGACCCTGAGTCGATGGGACTCTGACATGCCTGGTGAGGCCAGCATGGCTGATGCTGGCAGGGCAGAGGGAGGGGCTGCGTGGGCTGCAGCCCATGGTACCGGTCCCTGGCCAACTTCAGCATGGTTGGGCAGCATGCAGAAGAAGCACGCTGGGAAGACATGGTGCGACTCCAGGCTTGCACAGTAGTTCTCCTGCTCTCTACAATGATGCAGTGCCCTTTCCCCTGCAGGATGGCGAAGTGATTGGGGTGAACACTATGAAGGTGACATCAGGCATCTCTTTTGCCATCCCCTCAGACCGGCTACGGAAGTTCCTGCAAAAGGAGGAGCAGCGCAAAAGTGAGTTGGGTGCCTCCCTGCTCGGGTGTTGGGGGAAGGAGGCCAGAAGGAGGAGGATGAAAGAAGGAAGCTCTGGCACAGCTGGGCTCTGGGCCCTTCTTCTGAGAGAAGGGCAAGCAGAGTGGAAGAAAGAGTCTTGGGGGGTAAGAAGATTATCCCATCTGGCATGAAACTCCCCTCTGCCATGGGAAAGCTATACTGCTACTTCCCTGCCCACAGGGCCCTAACAAACTGCAAGGAGGATGCTGGCCTGCATCTGCTGCAGATAAAGACTTTTAAAGTGTCCCAGGTAGCTTGCACTTAAGTCCCCATGGGTAGGGGACTTTTTTTGTCCATTGCTACTTTTCATTAGATCTCCACATATGGGAAAATCAGTGGACCATTTGTTGGTGTTCAAAATGGGAAAGGATGACCGGAAACTGGGGGCTACTTAGCTTTGTATGTACTAATGAAAACGCAGGTGCAGGATTCAGCTGTATCGTAAAGGACAGGCCATTAATTTTAGTCCTGTAGAACACTGCCTGGTTTTGTTCCTTTGTGTTTGTGGTAATTTAGTTAATGCAGACTCTTGCTATCTGGTTCTCGTGTTGACACCGTGGAGTGATATTCTCAGTCAAAAAAATGACAACTCAAACCAGGAAAGCAAAGTATGCAATACCTATGAAGTTCTAACTCATCAATGGAACTTAAATAAGCTGTTGGTAGGGAATCAGAATGACTCGCTCTGCATGATGTCTACCTTGAGGCGTGTGGGCTTTGCAACTTGGCTGGCTCAGCCCAGCCCTATTTTGAGTGCATATCTGTTTTCAGCTTTGTCATTTGATGTCCTTTCCTTTGACAGGCTCTTGGTTTGGCAATACAGAGACAAAGCGCCGTTACATAGGGGTGATGATGCTGACTCTTACACCAAGGTACGTGTTCTAAGGTCAGGGTCCAACAGGCCAGTCTTGTTGGGGCACAGTGGCTGTGTCATGAGATCTTCCAAACTAACTGCAAGTGCCTGTTTTTGGGAGGATTGTCTTCGCAGCTTAAGCATTCACTCTCAAGTCTCTTTGTGCTCCTGTTTTGTTTAGACTCTAGGCTGTGTCAGAAGTAAATTAGAAGCTTGCAAGTTTCTACACTTGTGGCAGAATCTGCGAGCAGATGAAATGTCCCTGAATCTACCCCTCCGAGTGCCAGATCAGTCTGTAATTGTCATTGAGGGGAATTCAGTAAAAAGCCTTTGCAGCACAGCATGAATGAAGATCCACCAGAAACATTGTGTAATTAATACACAACGTATCAACTGAAAGTTGTGATGAAACAGTTGGGCAAGTTGTATTGTCTACGAGAAGGGATCTACCAGGTGAATTGCAGTGGTGCAGAAACAGTTCTAGAATATGGGACTTTCAGAATAAGAAATGGCAAGATTCCCTGTGGTAGAGTCAACTGAGGGAAAACGTAAACAGGAGAGCAGGCTTTGTTGGCACACACAGCATGGCTGCCACCCAGAGGGTGTTGTGAGCCTCCTGGGTTTCAGGAGGAAGACTGGGTGTTGCCTCTGGAGAGAAGTCATCACGGTGCTGACCAGTACAACACTGGCAAGTGAGAAGAGAATGACTTGTGTGTCTGAGACTCTTCACCCTCATGGCTGTGGCTTGGGAAGGGCATTGTGTTACCTCCACATCTCAAGGAATGCTCTGGTCAGCAAAGAGGACTGCAGACAGCCAACCAGCTTGGGTCTGGTAGAAGGATCACCTGCTGCCCTTGCTTCAGCTGGTCCCCAAGATGTGCCTGCGGCCTTGGCAGCCAACCAGGTACCCTGAGAGAGGTGCCCTGCAGGCAGTGGCAGCTGTGCCCTGCTGAGGGCTGGACAGCCCTGGTCAGGTCTGCAGGGAACTCTGCTCAGGGCCGCGAGCCCTGGGAGGGAGTTGCTGCAGGAGCTATACCAGAGTGCCTATCAGTAGCCTCCTAGATGCAGCAAGTGCATGTGTTAGGAGTGTGCTAGACCTGTGCTCTCACCTCTGAGAGCAGTGCTGCTTTTCAAGGACAGGTGTCTGCTCTGGTTCCTTGGCTCTTGCAGCCATCTTTCAAGAGACTTTTAACTGACTCTTGGGGCTCAGCATGGTGGTGGGGTTGGTTGTAGTGAGCTTGGCAGAAACACCTTTCAGGGCTGTGCTCTGCCCTTGCCAAAGCTCTCATAGCTCTTGTGTGTTGGTTGGGTTTTCAGGCTTTCTGCACCTCTGGACACCATGAGCAGTCTCTGGGGTTCCTGCCTGAGACACAAATGGAGGAACAGATGCTCTGTGCCTCCTGAGATTTGGGGCAGTTGGGTGGGTGGGGGAACACTATCATCATTGCTGGCATGCCCAGTAGGTGCCCAGTAGATGGTGCTGGTACTCATAAAAACCTGTGGGAGGTGGGAGCCCAACCTCCAGCTTCACTGGACAGGCGTGCAGGACGAAGTCTGTCAGGGAAGAAGCATGAAATGCTTAGGACCTGGCTCCGAGGAAGTGGGTCCAGCTTCCGCACAGCCAGCAAGCAGTCTGGCAGCTGGTCCTTGGAAACCATCTGACTGCAAGTCTTGTTTGTGCCCAGTTGCTGGGAAGATCTCCCAACAAGGGATTGCTCACCTTGGAATTGGATGATTACACTGTGTGAACATGCTCATTTGAAAGGCCAGAAACTTAACCTAGCACAGGAAGAAGGAGAAGCTCTATATTGTGTTCAAGCTCCTTGGCATCCTGGTCCTGCTGCACAGATAGTCTGGCAGGCAGGAGCTTCCCGAGACACCAGGGAACGGAGGTGTGCCAATGGCTTTGAGCTCAGCTGTGGTGGAGCTCCTAGGTATGCTCACCTTGGCCACAAAAAGCCAGGGGAAGAGACAGGGCCCTGGCTAGCACAGCCCTCTGCAGTCATCTTACAGCATGGAGTAAGTAGGGACTGAGCAAGACTTTGAAAACAGCAAAAAGAAGAGTTGCTGGTTATTGGGAACAGGTTGTACATGAAACTGCTGCTGGGGTGTGTTGCTGGTCAGGGTTGTTACTAGAGGGGCATCCAAAACATGGCTTGGTTCTTCATGCATTGTGTGATAGAACTTGTTGATGTTGTAGGGTTCAAAAGAGCAACTAGAAAACTTTACAGCAGAAAAATCTTACTGGCTTTCAAATGCAGAGATGCAGCTCAGGAGCTTCTTGAGCCAGGCAGCTGGAGGCCATAGGCATCTGGAGAGCTATCTCATCTGCAGCTGCCATTGCAGGTGATAGGGTGGTGGGGAAGATGGACCCCTCATCTTACTGACCTGTGGACTGGGTCTGGCTGGGATGGAGTAATTTTCTTCATAGCAGCCCACGTGTCAGCCCACAGCTAAAATGTCTGTGTGTTACATCTGTGACCAACACTGTTGGTAACAACACAGACTTCTTAGCCGTTGCTGAACAGTGCTTACATGGCATCAGGGCCTACCCTGCTTCTCACTCGGCACCCCTGGGAGGAGACTGGGAGGGGACACAGCTGGGACAGCTGATCTGAACCAACCATGCTGTATGATGTCATGCTCAGCAATAAAACTGCGAGGGAGTTTTTCCAAGGTAGCCATTGCTTGGGAATTGGCTTGGCATCAGTCTGCTGGTGGGAGGTGGTCAGTGAGTGCCTTTGCATCGCTTGCTTTTTTTTTTTTTTCTTCTTTTTTATTTTTTTTCCTTTTCTTTCTTTGCCTATTAAACTGTCTTTATCTAGACCCACAAATTTTCTTGCTTTTGCCCTTACAATTCTCTCCCCCATCCTGCTGGGGGAGTGACCAAGCAATTGGGTGGGGACTTACCTGCCAGCCGGGGTCAACAACCCACTGCAACTGGGTGCAGCCATTCTTAGTGCTGTGTAGCTTAAAATCACACATTTACTACTTTTGTAGAGAGACCTGCTTAAGGTTCAGCGTTAGTGACTGAGGTGAAGAAGCAGACTTGACTTAGTAAATGTGCAGACCACATGAAATCGGTAGTTCTATCAGTAGTGCCCAGTGACAGGACAAGCGGCAATGGGGAAAAAAAATACATGAGATTCCATCTGAACACAAGAAATCACTTTTTTACTGTGAGGAGGTCGTCAAAGCCTGGCACAGGTTGCCTGGAGAGGTTGGAGAGTCTCCAGCCTTGGAGATACTCAAAACCTGACTGGACAGAGTCCTGCGCGACCTGCTCTGATGGAGCCTGCTTGAGCAGGGGGGGTTGGGCTAGATGATCTCAAGAGGTCCCTTCCAACCTCAACCATGCTGTGATCCTGTGAAATCAAGAAGACAGTTTGCAAAGGTCTGTGAAAAAGTACAGTAGAGTTCAGCAAGGACCAGTGTGAAGTGGGGAGCCATAACTGGCTCAACAGGTACCTGATGAGGAGCAAGGACCGGGCATAGTGATTGTGGGAATTTCTGGGGCTGCAGTGGATCAGAGCTGATGCCCAGTGTTTGAGGGAAGAATGCTGTTTACACGATGCATTGTCCCTCCACTCTGGTGAGATCCAGCTGTAGTGCTGTGTCCAGTTCTGGATGCTTTCAGGAGGGGTCAGGAGAAGTTGGAGAGAGTCCAAAGAGGAGCAGTGAGAGGTGCAGAATTTGAGCTAGGTTTAGAAAACCTAATCTGCAGGAAGATTGGAGGAACTGGGATTGTTTAGTCTATAGACTCCGGAGGAGAAATATGGCTATGTCTCTGCTTGACACAACTGGCAAAAAGAGGGGTCACAGCTTTTGTGGTGTGTCCTACCCGCCAAAGGCAGAGACGTGAAACTGCAGCTGGGGAAGGGTAGACCTGATACCAGGAAGGGCAGTCTGCTGTGGGGCAGCTCAGACAGGGGACTGTCACCAGCAGCTGTGAACCAGCTGCTCTGGTAGTTTCCAGCTCTCACTGGCATAGTCAGAGGTTTTGTCCTCTAGTTTTTGACAGGAAGATGGTGGTGTTTGGGTACCCCTGGGGTTTGCAGCTGGTCACTTGTGCTTAGTGTGCAGGGATGCAGGAGGAGAGGTTCTGCACCATGGTCTTCAAGGCTGTGCAGCCATGGCGGGGTGGGAACCTTGCTCTGCCTTCCAGCTTCTTACCGTGATGGTGATTTTCACTTTGCAGCATCCTGGCTGAGCTGAAGCTGCGTGACCCCAGCTTCCCCGATGTCTCCTATGGAGTGCTAATTCACAAGGTCATCATTGGCTCCCCAGCCCATCAGTAAGTGCTGCCCTGTGTCTTGGGGGGTGGCATGGGAGAGCAGCTGTGCAGGATGGGATGTATTTAGCTCTGAGTGTTTTGCTCCAGAGCAGCAGGACTTGGGCCCTGCAGCTGTCAGTCTGCAGCAGAAACTGACTGATGACCCTTGCCCAGGCTTGGGGTCCTGTTGGCCAAGATGCCTGTGTGACTGGAGAAACGCCTGGTGCAGCAGCCCAAGCCTCCCATAGTGCCTGGCTCGCCTTTCTTCTGGGAAGATGAAGCCGAGTGTCTGCTTCCCCTACTGTGTGTTCCTGTTGTCATTCTCCCCACAGGGCAGGGATGAAGGCAGGTGATGTCGTGCTGGAGATCAACGGGCAGGCGTCACGCCGTGCGGAGGATGTGTATGAGGCAGTACGGACGCAGCAGAGCCTGGCCTTGCTGGTGCGGCGTGGCTATGACACTTTGCTGGTGAGCGTCGTCCCTGAGGTCACAGAGTAGCAGTGCTGTTGCGCAGGCCGCTGCGGGCGCTGGCTGCCAGTGCTGGCCGAGAGCCGAGGACGCAGGACTGAGCCGTGACTGTGCCGGTCAGGGAGAGACTGAGAGCTTGTGAGGGACTGGAAGGGGCCAGGCAGAGGGGCCCACCCCAGTGCTTGGGTGGACTTGTGGTGCAACTGCTCCCCTCTGTAATCAAATAAAACACTTTTCTAGGGATGCCCCAGTGCTGTGTGGCCTCCTTCCCATGGCAGTGGCAATCGCCTTGGGAAGCTGGGCTATGTGCTACCCTGCGCCTCCTGTCAGTCCTCACAGGAGTCCTTCCAGCTGGGGAGGAGCACACCAGCTGTGCCTCCAGGGATCTCCTCGGTGTTAGAGTAGAGGTGTCTTGCCACCCACTCGGCACCTGCACAGGTTGTGATCAGACTCCTCCGCCTGTGACACGTGGGCACCCGTCAAGCCGTGGCTTGTGAGGCCACCTCCTCTGCAAGTGAGAGTGGCCCTGGAGCTGCTCTGGGGCAGGCTTTGCCAGCGCAGCTCTCCCTGCCTCCCTGGTGTGCCAGCTGAGCTGGTCCTTGGCAGCACTCGTTGCTGTTGCTGTGGCTGTGCCCACGAGGCCAGAGGGACGTGGCAGACATCTGCCTCATCAAATTGCTTCCACTGGGAGCACTGCAAATGCTCTAAGGTCTGCATCCACATCTGCACCCATGAAGCAGCTTTCTGGGACATGGTGAAAGGGGTGTTGATGCTGGACTCTGAGATGGCCGGGGCAGCATCTTGCTGGCCCTGATGTTCAGGAAGGCTGGAGGTGGGAGCCTGTGCTGGGGCTATGTGTGCCTCGTTGGTGCTGCCTGTCCCTCCCCCAGCCCAGTGTCTGTCAGTGCCGGAGCACTGCTCTCCCACGCAGGCAGCCTGGCCCCTGGGGACAGTTGGGGCCCTCCCTATACTCTGCAGCTGGTGGCCGAGAGCCTGGCCGGCCCTTCTGGGAAGGAGCAGCTCTGTCTGTTCCTCGCCTTCCTGGAAGAGCCCTTGCTCCGCTCTGGCCCCTGCCAGAGGCTTTGGGAGGCAGGCAGCTCTGCAGCGAGGGCTGCCTTGAGGGGCTGTGTCCAGCTCTGCTCCGGCGGGAGGAATGTGTGTGTTGAGCCAGGCCCTACTCGTGACGGGGCTCCCAAGCCCTCGCCCCTGCCTGTTATTTTTAGGAGATGAAAGAAGCACAGTTCCTTGGGGGTGCTGTGGCAAAGGGTGGCTCCGAGCCGCTGCTCCCCCCCTGCGCTCTTCCCGCCCTGGAGAACAGGCCTCCTTTCAGGCGGCCTTGGTCTCGCCAGAGGAATTTGCTCCCCCGGCAAGCCCCAGCCGGCTGCTCGCAGGGGAAATAGCTGAGACGCCGGCGGCGTTTCTCGCATAGCTGCTCCGGCAGCGCTGACCGCAGTGCTTTCCACTGCCTGGAGCCAGGGCCTGCCCCAGCCCAGCTGCCGGCTGCCCCTCTCTTCCTCACTGGGCACAGAGAGAAGCTGTCTGTTCTCCAGCGACATGGAGGTGGCTGAAGCTGCCTCTCTCTGCTGCTTTCTGCTGCAGATGGGACCAGAGCATCTGGCTGACATGGGGTATCCCTGCCTTTGCCGTTGTGTCATGTCCTCGTTCTTTGCCCCAAGTGCCTCTGCCCCTGGCTCTGCTAGGCTCTGCTCCCTCCGTGCCAGTCGAGGCAGCCCATCCCTGCTGCGAGACTGCAATCCTTGTGGGTCACAGCCTCGTGGTGGGATTTCTGCGCAATAGCGTTTGCATTGCGTCTGGTGTGGGGGAACCAGCACTTTACCGCATCCCTGCTGTGCCAGGATGGGCCCGTGTGTACCCTCCAGTGCAGTGCCATGGGGGTGCTTCAAGACAGAGCAGCTGTCCTTGGGCTCCTGCTGGCCCCTTCCTCTCACCTGCACGGGCTTCTCCCAGAAGGACCAGTACTGTCTTTCTGTAGCCCATCACTGGCTGAGGGTGGTGCAGGCAGGTGAGGGGGAACTGGTGTGGGGCTGGTCCTCGCCCAGCCAGGACTGGGTATTGGAGGTGGGTGAAGGGGATGGTGGGGGCCACCTCCCACTCTCTCTGCCAGAGCATGCCAGCCAGCCCTGCAGTATGAGCCTTCCGGTCCTGCCCGGCTCCTCATCCCACCCCAGAGAAAAGCCAGCAGCCGTTGGGGAAATAGAACTGACAACTTTATAGAGAAAATAAAATTACAACTAAGAGATTGGTGTGGGATCTGCTGCCGGGCAGCTGGAGGCACTGCTGCCAGGGCAGGGGCAGCCACACCATCCCTGGGGGACAAGGGCCTCCCTGGGGTTCTGCCGGCGCCATGCAGGGGTGTGAATCCCTGTGTGGGTGGTGGGTCCTGTGCTCTGCTGGGGTCAGCTGAGGGCAGAGCCCTGGGGAGGGCTGTGGGGGTGAGGAACCAGAGCAGGATAGGGGAGCAGGAGGTGGGGTACAGCTGGGACGGCAGGAACTGGGAGTAGAGGGGGGCATGGTGTGGGGTACAGGACCTCCTGGACCGTACCCATGTGCCGCAGCCCAGGGGACATGGGCGCAGAGTCTTCTGGCCAGTGGTTGGGGTGGTAGCCCCAGGCTGGGAGGTGCAGCTGTGCAGTGCCTCCAGCACCAGCTCCCAGAGGCAGGGAAGGGCAGCTGGTGACGGTGAGAGTCCTGGGCAGTCCCCGGCAGGGCACGGTGGCGGTGGTGCTGGGCATAAGGCCTCCCGCCGGCCCCCCAGCAGCTTCCTCCCACCTGTGCGGGGCGAGGGAGGGAGATGCCTGTCTCCCCAGGGGCCGGGGCCCTACGAAATCTGGTTGTTGAGCTGACCTGGGTACTGCTCAAACCGCTTGTTGGCCTCCTCGCTGAGGGCATCGCCTGGGCGGGCAGAGGGCAAGAGTTGTCAGCTTTGGCACTGTATGTTGCCTGCCCGGCCAGCACCTCTGCTCCCACCGCAGCTGCCCCCAGCACCCCAGTCCCTGTCTCCCCGCACCAGCCCAGCCACCCTGCCCCAAGCCCCACAGCCTGTCTCCAGCCCCACTGCTTCCTGCAGCCCCCTCACTGCCCTCCTCCTGGGCCACCCCCCTGCCAGGACACCCCCTGCCCCACTGTGCCCTCGCCCCCCCATGCCGTGTCCCGGGGCTGTTACCGATGTGGCAGCTGTGCACCCAGATGCGGTGCCCGTCGTACTTGCAGTTGCATTTCATGGCGTTGTTGGTGAAGTCGCTCTCCGCCACCTCAAAGTTGGGGTTGATCACGACCTGTGGGGCACTGTCAGTGCAGGTCACAGCCCCCTGCCCCACACCCGACAGTGCTGCAGCCCCGCGCGGTGTCAGCTTGGCCATCCTGGCCTTGGCGGAGCTGCTGCCTACAGCACAGCCCCCAGCACCCCAGCCCTGGCAGGACTTGTCTCCCCAGCTGCAGTGGGATGCTCCAAGGAGCTGGCTGGTGCCGCTGTAGTGGGGTGGCCCTGTCACTGTGCACCACGTGCCCATAAGCAGTGATGCTCACAGCAGGAAAACCAGGGCTGAAGCATGCCCGAGCAGTTCCCACAGGAGCCCTGCACATCTCCAGCCAGGAGGACAGGCACTGACCACACCAGCACACACCCTTCCAGCCCCACCATGCTCCAACCTGCTCAGAGAGCAGGGGAGAAGAGGGCCAGGTGGCTGGGGCGCATGGAGAGCTGGGGATGCAGGGGCAGAGGTGGGAGTGCAGGTGGGAGGGTTACAAGAGGGTCCGGGGGCACCTCAGCTGCAGCACCTGCAGGATGTAGTTGCCTGGCTTGACATCGGTTATGTCGATCCACTGGCAGTCGATGTCGTGCCGGTACAGGTCCCAGCAGCCCACAGTGATGCCCTGCTCCCCAAAGTTGGCACACTCGTACCGCTTGGCCACGTCTGCAGGCAGGAAGAGAGCGCGGCTCGTCCCTGCTGCAGCCCTCTCTGCGCAGCTTCCATGTCAGCCCCGTGTCACCCCCCCAGCCTGGCCCCAGCATGTGCAATGGCTGGGGACAGGCAGCCCCACGGCAGGGACATGAGCAGGGATGGTGCCGCAAAGCCTCACAGCACCCACCTTCCTCACACTCCGTGTCCTCGAGGCAGAAGCTGGCCTTGTGTCCCTCGGCCACCTTGGTGCCGTTGGGGGTCAGGATGTCATAGTGGGTAAAGATATCCATGCTGTGGTAGTGCCTGCAAGAGGGAGTCCGCAGCGCCCGGGCTGCACCAGTGCCTGGGTGCTGGGGAGCTCGAGGGATGCTCGAGGCAGAGGAGGAGCCCCATGGCGCAGACAGGAGACTTGCCCTGCCCTGCGGCAGGTCCCCACCACCACCTGCCTGGCCCCTCGCTGTTGGGGAAGGTCCCCACAGCCCCTGCGCTGAGGCTGCAGTGCTGCGAGGTGGGGCAGAGCTCAGTCCTGCCCTGGGAGGGGACACGGCTGTCCCCAGCCAGACAGCCCAGGCAAGCGGGGGACTCAGCCGCAGGGCACAGCCTGCAGCCCCGTCCCTGCTCCCCCAGGGCCCCCAGCCCCAACGCTGCTCATCCAGGGACAGCCCTGAGCCAAAGCAGGTAAAAGCAGACACTGGGCAGCAGAAGGTGCCTCACCCAGCACCACCCTCACCCGGTGTCACCCTCACCCAGCCCTCCCCAGCAGCACCATCGCCCTCTCCCCACCCTGACCACCCCCCCAGCTCAGGCTGTTCCCCTGCCTGCACGCCTGTCCCTGCCGCACACGCACCGGTGGCACTCGTGCCAGACCCAGGAGTGCCGGCCAGCCTTTGGGCGGAAGTCAGCACGGCCGTTGTTGTGGATCTGGGAGGAGAAGCGGAGCAGGCGACGGTGGCCGTAGGGCCAGTTGGCCAGGCGGGCCGAGCTGGAGAGGCAGTTCTCCTCGGCGGCGCAGTACAGCATGTGCAGCGGCCGGTCCTCGATGTAGGCCGTCTCCTGCACCAGCGGGGCGTGCAGCAGCAGGTCGGAGGCAGCTGGGGAGCAGGCGGCTGCTCAGGGACAGACGGCTGCCCCGCTGCTTGGCGGGCAGCAGGGACGGGGCAAGCGGCAGGGATGGGGCGAGCGCCCAGCACAGGCAGGTCTGAGCCAGCCGAGGGACTGCATGCCCTCCCCATCGGTGGGGCACAGGCCGACCCTGCAGCCCCGTCACCTGCAAATGCCATTGCCTGCAGCCCCATTGCTCACAGCCCCTTTATCTGCAGCCCCTGGCTGCGCAGCACCATTGCCTGCACCCCCCACTGCCCACAGCCCCCACCACCCACACACCCCATTGCCCACAGCCCCCACTGCCCGCAGCCCTCGGTGCCCACAGCCCCCGTTGTCCGCAGCCCCCACCGCCTGCAGACCCCACTGCCGCTCACTCTCGGAGCAGATGACGCCTGCGGCGAAGCGTGTGCCCGTGTTCCTGCAGTTCAGGCTGCTGCCATGGTGCTGGCAGTGGCTCAGGGACATCTCATGGCCAGCGCACTTCACCCCGCTCAGCACCATCTCTGTCACGTTGCTGGCATCCCAGTACCATGTCTCCTGAGAAGGGGGCGAGACAGGCACAGGGTGGCAGGACTGGCTGCCGTGGGTGACCCAGCTCGTGCGTGCCCAGGCTGCAGCCAGCACCCAGCCATGGCGCAGCCCTGCCCACGCACCCAGGCTGCCCACAAGGGTCCCGTCCCACGGCACGGAGTGGCCACATCCCTTTGCTCCCATACAGCCCCACAGCCGTCAGGGGAGTGCCTGTGCCTGTGCTCGCTGGGGTGTCACCGGGGGCCTCCCCACCGGCACCTACCGTCACCGCATGCAGGGAGTAGCCCAGGCCGAGCTGGCGACAAGCCACCATCGCCTCCTTGGTGGTCCACCCATCGCTGCACACCGTGCCCCACTTACTGCCTCGCTTCACCTCCACGCGGCCCTCAAATGTTGTCCTCCCGCCGGCTAGGCGGATCTGCAGGAAAGCCCTGGGGCCGTGAGCAGGCACCCCGCGCCATGCCACCTCCCACCCTGTCCCCTGTCCCCTGTCCCTGTCCCCATTCCCATGAAGCAGTGGTGATGGCGGCTCGCTGCCCTGGCTAAGCTGGCACTGGCACCTACTTGTAAGCCGTGGTTAGCGAATCCCAGACCCAGCTGGCGACAGGCCACCATCGCCTCCAGCGTACCCCAGCCTTCGCCGCAGACCAGACCCCAGCGGGGCTGGTCCCCATCGCCAGCCCCCACCGCCACCTCGACCCGCCCCTCGAAGCGGCTCCGGCCCCCGCTCAGCCGAATCTGCGGAGAGAGGCAGTGGCAGCATCATCGTCATCATAAGTGATGCTCCCGCCGCTGGGGCTGCATCCCGCAGGACTGTCCTGCTCAGCACCCGGCTGCAGCACCCGGCTGGACCCTGAGCTGGGGACTTCAGGGCACACAGGGAGGTGGCAGCTGGGAGCTGAGCGGAGCCAGGCACAGCTTTGGTCAGCAGGGATCTCACCAAAAATGGCAGGTTTGGGGCCAAGAAATTGCCTGTAAGTTTGGGAATTGTCTTACCAAAGCAGGGAAAATGGTTCATTTTGAAATGGCATTCTCATTTCAGAAATGACAGGTATGAGAGAGTTAAAAATTATTAAAAAGCCCAAAGCAGATGAAATGACAGGCCAGGGCAAACAGGAACATGTGGCTCCATTTGCTCATTTCATCATCAGTTAAAAAAAAATCTCTCTTGGTTGGCCCACCGTGATTTTTTTTTTTTCTGGTGCTTCTGCTGGGGAGCTGGCATGGCCTGGCAGCAGGGAGAGCAGCAGGGAGCAGTTGCCCCACCCCACCCAGCAGGGCACCACAGGGCACCCACAGCCCCCCCCACGGCTCCCCTTCCACCACTCTCCTCACAGGGGCAGCTTGGGACTCCCGCCCACAAAATCCCCAAGCCCCCCAGGGCAGCCCTTGCCTCACACCAGGGGCAAATGTGTGGGGTGCAACGGGGTCCAGAGGAGGAGAGATGATGGGCCATCCTACAGCCGGTCCCATGGGCCCTCCCTCATCAGCCCACTCCAGGGGCCCCAATGCCATGGCCCCACGGATGCTGACAGCCCCCCACAGTGCGCACCAGGTTCTCGTAGCCCATGTAGGGGATGTTGCAGCGGACGGCTGCGTCCTCTGTGTGCTTGCAGTCCTCCTGCGTGATGTTCTTGAAGGGGCAGCTCCAAAGGGACTTCTCGGTGCCCAGGCACTGCACCTCGTTGATGTGGATGGGCCCCGTCCCTGCCGGGGGGACAGAGGGGCTCAGGGCCCAGTGACACTGGGATGGCCATGGTCATCCTCTCCTCATGGCTGTCCTTGCTCCTCGGCATGCACCAAGGGAGCCCAGCGCACTCCTGCCCAGGGCAGCACAGCTGAGTGGCCACAGTCCCCTGGAGATGCTCAGGGCAAGTCCTGCACCACATGTGACTAGCAGCCAGGTGCCCACACGACAAGCCCAGCCACGGCTCCCCCCAGCCCAGCAGAGCCTTGTGCCTGGACAAGTGTCTCGTCCGCAGGCAGGAAGACGATGCCTGGTGCCTCCACCCCAGCACCCTCACCTTGGCCCATGCGTGCCCCGGTGAGGGCCTCCTTGGCACTGCCGAAGCCCAGCTCGCGGCACACCACGCTGGCTGACAGCAGGTTCCAGCGGTCGTCACAGATCGTGCCCCACTCACTGCTCTTGAGCACCTCGACACGGCCCTCGCCGACCTTCGCGCCACCCTTCAGCCGGATCCGTGGCTGCAGGGGAGCAGGGTCAGGGCATGGTACGGGACAGCACCGTATGGCTTGGTGCTGAATGGCACGGTGCGGCACAGGACAGCACAGCATGGCAGGGCACGGGGTGGCACAACACACTGCAGCACAGAGGTTGCTGGCCATGATGCCTGGGATGTGCAGGGACAGGACACCATCCCCGCCTCCTGCTCCATGGGTTGGTCACCCAGGGACCCGCACACCCGCTCTTGGGTGCAGCCCAGGGGACAGAGCCCTGCAGTGCCCAGCTGTGGGCCACCATAGGACTCGGCCCCCTCCCTGCGGGGCTCACCTGGCCCTGCGGCTGTTGGCGCTGCTTCTTCTTGTGGGCATTGCCAGCGGCGAAGAGGGGTCCAGGCACGCAGCTGACAACGGCAGGCATGCCGGCCCCGCAGGCGGCCGAGGCGTTGCCCCGGTAGAACTCAAAGGCGCACATGGAGAGGTGCACCTCTGTCCCCGTGCAGGACACAGAGTGCAGGCGGTAGTTGAGCTGCTGCCGCTCCGTGAAGAGCCTGCAAGGAGAGAAGAGCCCTGAGACAGGACCAGCACAACCAACCAGCAGTGGAGGTGTTGATGGCCACCCTGGCTGTGGCTGCACTCCCTGTCTGTGCCCCTTGCACTGTCCCCTGGGGAGAGACGCTCTGTGTCTGCAGGGCACCCACCCCTCGCCGGCTGCCTGCCCCACATCCCCAGCAGCACGGGCACACACACGGCACTGGCGGCACTGAGTGGGGCTCCTGGCACTCAGGCTCTCCACTGGAGCCATTTACCTCTTCTTGGACCCTACGTCCTCCCTGCGCTTTTGTTTAGGCTGAGATTTGGAGGCCAGCCTGGAAAACAGAAAACAACCGTCAAGAAGCCCGGAGCCTCAGGCTGTCACCTCCTCTGGCTGCAGTGACACAGGGAGCACAGCCTGTCCCGGTTGTCACTGAAGACTGAACTGGGCACGTTGGCCTCCCAGTGAGACTCATGCACGTCCCCTTTGTGTCACACATGGGTGCAACGACATCATCTGCTGCCAGCAGTGTGACACAGCTGCCCTCCACAGCAATGATGCAGTTTCCTGCCCACATCCCACCAGGAAACTGTGCCGGATGCAGCAACATCCTGTGCTGCCTTGTCACACAGCAGAAGATCAAACGCCACCGGCAACGATTTGATCTGTCGGGTACAAGTGAGGTGTGCCCATGTCCTCGTACAGACACCAGACAACGTCACTGCGCCGTGCTCCAGGGGGAGCAGGACACCCAGCAAGCACAGCACCAAGCAAGCAGCGCAGGTGGCGGGTGCTCTCCCCAGTGCCACGGGGCACGGTGAGACTCACTGCAGGCTTGCAAGGACCCAATGCCAGCGAGGGGAGCTCTCTGGGCACATGTTGAGTGGTGCTGGGAAGAGGAGGCCACCTGGGGCCTGGCATACACGTGATGTAGGTACGGACCCAACAGACTCAAATGCTTTGCTTGACTCTGGGAGGAAGATGCCGAGCAGGACCAAAACGCCAGGGACCACAAGGAGTGAAGAGCAGAGTGCCCCAAAACAGGGCAGGGGACTGACACCCCCCCAGGGCCAAGGCAAAACCAAGCCTGGCAACTGACCCCACTGGCCAGCGGCAGGTTCATGTCAGCCCACACAGCCCAGCAAGCCCCAGGATGCAGCACGGGGCTGCCAGGAACCAGGATTCAAATGGCCAGACAGAGGACATCAGTGCCCATTCACACTCATGAAACCACCTCTCGATCCTGCACGTAGTTCTGAGTCCCCAGTACAAGAAAGACATCAGCTAAGCAGTGCGAGCTCTGGGGAGGGCCACCAAGACAGTCGGGGCTGGAGGAGAGATGGGGGCGCAGGGCTGCTCCAGCCGGGGGCCGAGACGGCTTCAGGGGGCTCTGGCAGCACCTGATCTGCACCTGCAAGGGGTTGTCAGGGAGCCAGAGCCCAGTTCTTCCAGCCATGGGAGGGAAGAGCACCAGAGAAAACAGGCGTGACTGGCAATGTGAGGTTCAGACTCAACATAAGGAAAACTTTTTCCCCATGAGGGCTGTTCAGCGTCAGAGCAGAGGCCACGAGGCTGTGGGATTTCCATCCTTGGAGGTTTTCAAAAGCCAACTGGATGAAGTCCTGGGCTGACCCACAGCTGGCCCTACTCCACGCCAGGGGTTGCACCAGGAATCTCCGAGGTCCCTTCCAGCCTGGATTAGCCTATGACCCCACGTATGACGGCAGCCATGCAGCCCTAAATTGATCAGCCCCAGCAAACCAGTGCGTGGCTTTCAGGAGACAGCTCCTGCTTCGGGCAGAGGGAAGGGAGCAGACTTGGCAAAGCATTTGACCCAGTGCTGTAGGGGAAATACCCACTCATTGGAAAAGGGGCAGTCAGCACCAAACCAGACAAATAACAGCACGTTGCAGTGAGCGGAACCTGCGGGTGGGGGTTTGAGGAGACCCCACGAGCTGACCCTGTCTGGGTTTCTATCACCAGCACAGGCACAGCTGCAGGAGCTGGCGAGGATGCCTACTGGGGACACAAAGCTGGGAAGTGTCACGATGAAGAGCTCGGGATTGGTCCAGAATGTGGGGTAACCGGCACCAGGGAAGGTAGTGGGACCAGGGCAAGGTTGTGTGCTGGGGGCAGAGCAATGTCTCCGTGTGGCAGTGGGCTCAGGCGAGAGGTGCCATGCCACAGCCCGGAGAGGATGGCCTCTGGCTTGCTGCACCCACCACCAAATCTGGCAGCAGGGTTTAGGGACAGAGGGAAAGGGCAGCCAGACTATCCCTGGGACTGGCAGACAGGCAGCAAGAGTGAGTGGGCACAGGGTGCGAGAGATCCCAAGCAGATGCAGCACTCATGACAAGACCTGCCACATTGTGCGCATCACACCAGTGCTAAGCACTGCTAGCAGTGTCCTGCCCATCACCCTGGTGACCAGCACTGCTAGCACTGCTGAGCAAGTGCTCTCATGCCCATGCCAGCCCACCCTGCAGGGAATGGAGGGGTGCGCAGCCTTCCCAGCTTCCCCACTGCTGCTTTCTGCTGAAAACAGCCCATTTCCACAGCCCTCCCGCCCCATCCGCCAGGAGAGACAGCTCCGCTCCGAGGCCTCCAGGTCCCCGTCGCAGCCCTCTCTGTGCCTCCCAGGGGATCATGCCCACAGTGGGTCTGTGCTGCAGACCCTGACCCCTGTGCCAGGGCTCCTGCCTGGTGCGCTGGAGTGGGGGCTGCTCTGCCTGAGGCATGGCCAGCCTGGGAGAAAGATTGTCTCTCATGGGGGACTGGGGTCCCTGGTGCGCACAGGCAGGTCCCACCAGGGTGGGGTTCGTCTTGCCTGCCCAGCACAGCCTGGGCCTTCGGTCTGCTCCGTCCAGATCCATTTGCACCAGGATCCATTCAGACAGTAGAGACCGGCGGGGCCAGATAGCCCGTCTCTGCCAAGGGCTTAGCAGATGGGGCCCCCTGGCCCCTTACCTGCTGCCTGGCTTCGGGCTCCGGCCCTTCATCCTGACGGTGCGCTTCAACTGCCTGTGGGAGCAACACCACGGCTGCCCGGTCAGGGGCGTCTGCAGCGCTGGGCACCACACTGGGCACCAAGCCGTGGGCATCCTGCCTGTGCCCACACCCCTGGGCCCCTCCTTCCAGCCATGGTGCTCCTGGAGCATCCCTGCCTGGCTCAGCTGCAAACCTCCCCTTGGCAGGGAGACCCCCACACTCCATGCCAGTGGAAAATGTGGAGCTGTGCCACTACGAGGGAGCAAAAGCTGGCCTCTTGGAGCAACCTCTGCAGTAGTGCATGGGGCAGACGGGCAGCCATGGCCCCCCAGCCACATCATGGCCCCCCGGCTTGGTTAGCGAGTGGCCATATGGCCAGCTGGGGCCAGCACTGGTGAGCAACGGGGATGAGAAGGATGCTGGGGAGCCACAATGCCCAACAGCATGGCCCCCTGCTGTCCTCCCAGCACTGCCCCATGTCCCTGGCACTGTCCCCAGCTCTGTCCCAGCCCCATGCCCCCAGCTCTGCTCCAACACCCTAGCCCCGTGGGCTCCCTGCTGACTTCACTCACTTGTAGAAGTTCCTGTTCACCTTCTTCTCAGCAGGGAAGCCCATCATGCCGCAGACAACACGGCTATTCTGGCTGTTCCAGCCCTCGTCGCAGATCTGTGCCCAGCCATCCTTGTAGCGCACCTCCACGATGCCCTCTGTCACTGGCAGCTGCCTCCGGGCCGCAGACACCACCGGCCGCAGGCGGACCTCCTCCACGTGGCTCTGCTCGGTCTGCAGGGCACAGGTCAGCCTAGGCTTCCACTGCATCCTGCCGCCCCAGCTCCCTGCCAGCCCTTTCCCAGGGATGCCCCGAGGATGCAGGCACCTGCAGGAGATGGGGTCCCAAGTCCCAGGTGGGGAACAGGGACGGCCAGGTCCTGCCTTCCTGCAGGCCACATCTGATGGCCCTGGGCAGCCAACGACCTAATTCCATCCTGTGCAGCCAATGCCCCATGTCCCCCTGCCCCCCTGGGTGCATCTCCTGACACTGCAGGCAGGAGAGCCAGCGCTGCTGTCCCATCACCTCGGGACCCTGCACCCAGAGGGAGGGTGCCCAGACCGCCCCATGCCCAGGCACCCACCCAGAGCAGGACAGCAGCAGAGGGTGCTGAGACATTGGGCACAGCCTGTAGGACACAGTCTCAGCCCCCCTCACCTCACAGAAGACCTGCCATCCCATGCCCAGAGCTGTGCTATGTCCCCACACCCAAGCCACATCCTGAGCAGAGCCTTGTCCTCCACAGGCACTGTGGCTGGGGTGGACAGGGGCCCCGGCTGGGAAGACAAGGACAGCCACGAGAGCTGGTCTGTGAAATAGAGAGCCTGGAAGAAAGACAGGGAGAGGCCAAGTGTGCCAAAGGAGTTGTGGCATGGAGGAGCAGGTCTGAGACCGAGGGTCCCTGGCAGGCAGGATAAAGAAGAAAACAGGCTGCAGGGGTGTGAGATGGACCCCCTGGCCCAGAGAAGCTGCTGGGGGAAACGGCAGCTTGGGATGCTCAGGGGAGGCTGTGGCAGCACCATGCTCCCATGTAGGGCAGGGGAGGGATGTGCCTGCTGCAGGGGGGCCTGCTGCAGTGCCAACTATTCCCTACGGCCCCAGAGCCTGGCTGGGCTGGGCACATCCCAGGGAAATAGGTGCTCACGCTACTCAGGGGCACTGTGGGTCCTGGGAGCCAGGGCAACGGGGTAGCACGCTCCCCTCTCAGTGGGGAGATGGGGACAGTCCATGTGCTAGGGCACTGACAGGGTCCCCTGGTCCTGCATATGGGAGCCTGCCAGTATGCAGTGGTGAGGCTGCCACCCGACTATTTAGGGAGGACTGAGGCCAGGCTGGGCTGCCCCACGGCAGGGCTCCTGGCAGCTGGCTCTGTGGGATCCTGGACAGCATCGGCTGCCCACCCTGGCCAGCAGCTTCCTCACCTCGATGACGTTGGAGTCCTTGAAGCCTGGGATGCGCTCGTCCTTGCAGATGACACCCGCATCTTCCTCATGGCTGCAGTCGCTGTTCCCCCAGCCCCGGTGTTTGCAGTCCGCAATGCTCTTCTCACCTCCGGCACAATTCACGTTGTCCAGCCAGATCCGCCCTGCCAGACACCAGGGCCAAGGGTGAGGGGGCACCAAGCCCATGCAGCATCCCCCGGCGAGCAGGGAAGGTACACGCACACCACCCCATGGCAGCGGGCTGATGTGCAACCACAGCCAGGCTGGCCCTGGCCCATGCAGTATGGGGGGCTGTGCCCACCGCCCCTCTCTTACCGACGCCTTTGCCGTACTTGGCACTGTGGGCCCAGCCAGTGGCAGCCACAAAGCCGAGGTGCCGGCACAGCACATGCGCGTTGGCCAGCGTGAAATCATCATCGCAGATGGTGCCCCACTCATCATTGTAGAAGACCTCGACACGGCCCTCGTTGTGCTTGCGTGGGTAGCCAGCCAGGCGAAACTTCAGCTGGGGTCCGGGGCTGTGCGTGGGGCCCGGGGGTGTGGGCTGGGTGCTGCCCACCCACAGCCACACGCTGCTCAGCAGCACCAGCAGCTCCTGCCGTGCCCACATGCCGCAGCTTCCCATGGCAGCTTGGCTCTGCAAGGGCAGAAAGGGTCAGGGTATGCGGGACAGACGAGCTGTGTTGAAACACCATCTCCCCTCATCCAGCCCCGTGCTGGTTAAAGCCCCTGCGCATACGCAGCTCCACTCGGCACTAGAACACCCACGCGTCTCATCCCTGGATGGAGCCAGCCTGCTCTTGCTGCCCACCCGGTGCCTCCCGTGCGCAGCCCCCTGCACCAGCCCTGCGCCCTCAGGGCTGCCATCAGCCAGGGGCTCTGCCCGGCGCCTCCCCGGCACCTCGCACCCCTCCGCCAACAGCCGCTACTGAAATCCCACTGCACTGCCGAGTCGCATCTCCTGTGCCAAAGGGCAGTGACGGCAGACAGGCAAAAGGGTGTGCGTCACCCCCAGGAGAGCCAGCTGGAAAGGGGGAGATCGGCTGCCAGAGCACAGGGAGCTGGAACGGGACCAGGGCCTGGGGAAAGCCTAGCTGGACCAGCCAGGAGCTTGATCCACCACATGCAGTGTGATGGCCACTGCGGTGAGAGGCTGCCAGCCCACGCTCTTACCCACTGCGAGGGGCAAGGCCGCCAGAGCCTTTCACATTCCTCTCTTTGCAGCATTTCTCCAGCCCTCCAACAACATCTGTGGCTCCCTGAATACCTGAGGGAGATGTGGTATTCCTGCACCAGCCCCGTCAGCTAACAATGGTGAAAACACTTCTCTGTGAAATGCCTTCCCATGCTCTATTCCTATTTGTCCTGTCAGGGACACTTTAACCCCATGGGTGCCGTGGCAGCCCAGGAACAGCATTTCTGCATGGGCGATGTCAGCCCTGCTCCAAGCTGGGCTTCTTGTGCTTTTGACGGCAAAGCTCCAATGCCCACCCAGCACTGCTGGCATGGTGACCCACCTGCCTCCCGCCATCGCAGCCTCACATCACCCTTCCAGCCAGTCCCTTCCACACCCCCAAACCTGGGAGCCTCCCCCACCCTGGGACAGGCCCACCAGAAATATGTCTCTGTGCCCTACATCCCCCACCCCAAGAGCAGATCCTGCACGCTGCACTCAGGCAGATTGTGCTTGTCATTAGACAGCGTTAAAAAGAACAAGGTCTGGCTCACCCACAAGTAGGGGTGATTTAAGACTCCAATGTTTAGCTACAGGGTTACAGAGGAAGGAAAACAAATGCAAACCCCGCACACACTCCCAGCGTGGGGCTGTGCTGCAGGGACCCCTGTTGCAGACCCTCCCCATGGTGCCAGCACGCTTCCTCAGCCAGCACCATTCCCTGTGAGCCTTCATCCCCGCTCTCTCACGGCTCGCTGCCTACGTGCCGGTTTGGTGGGATTGCAAGGGTGTATCGAGGCATCCTCAGGGACCACGGCTGCTCTTTAGATGCTGCGCTGTAGGAGCCCCTTTCCCTGGACTAAGGCCTGTCTGAGTGTTGTCCCTTTGCTCCTGGCCCCTCGGCACCTGCGGGGTGGAGCAAGGTCCCTGCGGTGGCTTTGGGAAGGGGGTCCTCACAGGGTGGGGAGTCCCCCCTTGGACAGCACAGCCTCTCCGGGGCCCCACCATCAGCCTGGCCACCAACACAGGGCCAGGGGCTGGCACGATCAAGCCACTGCCCTGCAAGCACCTGGGGCAGGAGTTCCACAAAGGCTCCGCTAGCAGGAACCGCCCCTGCTCCTGCTCTGTTCACTTTTCCAGATGATGGGGGCCAGGTCACTCCTCCAGCCTCTGGGAACGTCTCCTGGACCCAAGGCAAGGATGAACCAGGACGGTGCCCAGAGACAGCCCCTTTTCCATGCCCATCACACCAACAAAACCCCCTGAAGACAGTGCCCACCCCTGCTGCCTGCCTGCCCCTTCGGGCATGCATCACATTGGAGGTGCCACCAAGAGCATCACCCTTGGGATGAGTGCCTGGTGGCCGCAGGGAAGCTCAGGGAGAGAGGGTGAAGGCTAAAAAGGACCAACAACACCAGTCCAAGCCAATGCGAGACATCATGGTGGGAAGCACATGAGCC
This sequence comes from Burhinus oedicnemus, assembly GCA_008921705.1. Classification (NCBI taxonomy): domain Eukaryota; kingdom Metazoa; phylum Chordata; class Aves; order Charadriiformes; family Burhinidae; genus Burhinus; species Burhinus oedicnemus. The sequence continues at coordinate 7,537 of VFFE01000284.1, read as the reverse complement.
CCGTCGGAGCAATCACATCAGCCCTGGGTCCGGCTCTCTCTGTCACAGCCTAGGGCATGGGGGACACCACAGTGCTGATGGAGACACAGCAGCAGGCAGGAATGCGCCCCAGCTCAGGGCAGCCCACAAGCCCTGGGGTTGGTGGGAGCTGGCTCTGGGCTCCCCGCACCTCAGCTGCCTGCTTGGGCACTGCGAGAACAAAACAAAGCCCAGCAGGAAGCATATTTGTGGGCAGGCAGCAGGGAAACGCTTTGCTGAACCATTTAATCAGCCTGTTACGGCAGCAGAAAGAGGAGGGCAGGCGCAAAGGGCCACCCCAGCCCTGCCAGTGGCTCGGGAAAGGGGGTCTCTGGGCCTGCTAGGGGCAGGCAGGGCAGGAACGCCCCATCCACATCTCTGTTCTGTCTGGAAAGCAGCGAAGGGATGAGTTTACCATCTCACAGCAGTAAAAAAACACTTCTTACTCTGCCCATCCGTCACTGAGGGGACATCCCCCCTGCCCAAACGAAGCATTCTACATCCTCAGAACTATACCATTTTGCACATGACACATAAATTTGGGCGCTCTCAATGCTAACTGTAATACACCTTGGGAGACTGCGAAAGCTGGAAGCACGTAAGGACTAAAGCTTCACGAGTACTTGCACTGAATGAGCAAGATGATCTCTGCTGATGTGGACGGCAGGCAGGCTCCAAGCTGTTTTGCAATGGGGTCAATACAACGCTAAAGGACAGCGGCACAATTAATGCCAATCTCCACAGTTCTGCAGAAATAGCCCGTGTCAGAAAGCTGGTATGACCTTTTATGAGATCACAGGTTTGGTTAATTGGAATAACTGTGTTGATATAACAGGCTGAGACTGGAAGGCATTCAATTCATCTTGCACCACCTTTTAATGAATAATTAGCACTCAACAAAATCAGTGCACCTTCTACTAAGTGGATTAAAACTGGTCACCTGCTGGAACTAAAATGTGGTTACAATGGGGAAGTCACCATTCAGTGGGCTTTCTGGTGAGGATCACATGCTTTTCAAAGCAAAACCATGTCTGGAGGAAGAAAAAAGTCCTCTCCTGGTACAGTCTGCAAAGACAGAAATGGGCGGGAGTGTGCAGAACTGTGATGGGGACAGACCTGGACAGCCTGGTAAAATGGCATCATGTAGCCTATATCCTTGACTACAAGGGAAATTTTAGCCCGTACATTTAGGAACAAAGTGTGTATGACCAGAGACCAGAACACGGCACCTGAGAAAGTGCTTGGGCTTTGTGCAGCAAAGCACCAACTCCCCATGGAGCCCCAGTCCCCACCGAGTCCCAGCCATGTGACCTCCAGGATCCGGTATGCTCAGACTGAACAGGATCACTGAAATCATCGGTGTCAGTGGGACCGCTTGGCTTGATGACAGGTCTCAGACCCAGCCCTGCAGCGACGTGGGGCAGTCCCACACGTGCCTGCGGTCTCACAGCCCTGCCAGATGAGCGCCTGGCCCCACGTCCAGCTGGGTATGAGGTGCAGCCAGAAGAGCTGATGCTCGGAGGGCCTCCATGTCCTGACACCCTGGTGGTCGGTGCAAGAGCTGTATGGCTGTGTGAGGCCAGGACAAACATCCCCCAGCCCAGAACCTCGAGTCCTACAGCAGAGGCAGGAGGTGCCCTGGGACAGGGCAGGGATGTCCTGCTGCAGCCCCACTCTGGCACCCTCAGCTCAACTACCTCAGCCTCTGTATTTCAAAGCCCGCTGTGGATTTCTCTTCCTCACAGTCCTTCAGTTGCTCAAACTTCTACCATCCATTTCTGCATTAAAGCTTGCTGCCACCCTCGGCACTCTTCTCCGGGGTCACGGCTTTCCTCTGCTCAGGCTCCAGCGTCCCTCGTCCCCACTGCGCTTTCTCTGCCCTCGCACCTCAGCCTGTCCTCAGCTCCTGCCGCTCATCTCATAATTTCCCAGTGAAATGCCCTGCTGAGGTCTGCACGGTCCAACAGCACTTCCCGCACCCAACCTAGGATAGCTGTTGGGCTGGCAGTGTGAGCTCCCTGGGGCACAGCATGAGCCATTTCCCTGTTTCCATACTATCTCCCTCTCTGAACGTGCTCTGAGTCCATGTGCCAGGGAGGTCAGGCTAACAGGGCTCTCATTGTCCAGATCACTTTTTCCACGTTCTGAAACGCAAGCAGTGCGTTTGCTCTTCTCCAGCCCTGTGACGCTGCCGGACTTCCCCGCTCTGCTGGCAGGCTTTGCTCCCGGGGAGTCCACCCCCAGCCCTGGCGGGGCCGTCCCGGGGAGCTGCGGCACAGCTTTGCAGGCTGGCGAATGGGGCTGATCCGTGCGCAGCATCTCCCGGTTTCAGCCTGGGGCCCCTTGCCTCCAGCTGGAGGGCCAGCCCTGACACAGCCTTACGGGACCATAGTCCTGCTGGTGGGCACAGCAGGAGGGCACAAGATCCGTGCCACGGCTGGGGCTCTTTGGCTGGGACAGACAAGCCAGAGGGGTGCCTCTGCCCTGGAGGGGCTGATCAACCAGCACAAGAGTTCCAAGAGGGATTTCCCATCTTCCCATCTCTGGCCAGGGGAAGGTGCACCACTTTGCCCAGCCTCCATGGGTTATTCCTGCTGAGAGCAAGGGTCCCACAAGGGTGACGGCTCCCACCCTGTCGGCACATGGGACAGCTGGTGCCACCAGCAGCACAGCAGGAGGACGTGAGCATTGGTGCTTTCAGAGGACCGGGAATCCACAGGAACCACACGCATGCCCTGGAGAGGGGGAAAGGCAGAGGTGCAGACAGCCTGGGCATGGACAGTCAGCACCTGTGGAGGGGCAGGGGGCTGGGAATCGCCTGGGACAGGGACAGGGTGTCCAGGCGTGTCCCCTGGCTGCCGCCGCCGCCGCACATTTTAACAGGAGCCGGGCACAGTCCCGCCCGGCCTCGCCTGTCCCAGCGCCCTGGCCATCCTGCTGCCAGCTGCCTGCTCCAGCCAGGGATAGTCTCCCCTTGGACTGGGGCTCCTGCCAGAGCTGCCGGCCGGCCTGTGCTGTGCCGCACTGAACGTGACCGCCCCGGCGTGCGAGTGGGCTCAGATGCACAGCAGCACTCATGCTGCAAGTGGAAAGGGCTCGGGAGGATGGGCTGGCCCTGAGCGAATGCTGGGCGTGGGAGCCGGAGAGCAGCCCAGGTCTTCGCCGCTGCCCAGGAAACCTCAGGAATGTCCCGGCCGGGTGTGCACAGGGCCCTGAGCCACATCCCAGCCCGCGGCACAGCTGCCACGGGCAGCCAGGCGTCCAAGAGCCCTGTGGGGCTGAAACCCTGGGGCCCCCTGCACTCCCCTGGCCTCAGCCCTGCGCTGCCAAGGCTGGCATGGGCGCAGGCACCCTTTGGTACAGAGGGCAGCCCTACGTGGCAGCAGGAGCCATGGCACTGCTCGGCCTGCTCCCACGCCAGCCCCACCGGCTCTGCCTGTCCCAGTGGATGACAGGGACGACTGTGTCCCCCCAGGACAGAGCCACCCTGGCAGGGCCTGCAGCCCTCCTGGCCAGGCACTGCACCCACCATTGCTCTGCTCCCCCGACTGAGTCTTGCACAGGGGCTGCACCTCCCAGAGGGGCTCGGCTGTGCCAGTGTGGCTGAGCAGTGCCCATGAGGGCCACCCGGAGCCTGGCGAGGCTGCTGGCTCCCAAGGACTGTTCAAACCTGATGTGCCATTTGACACTCACCAGGCACTCAGAGGGATATCGGTCTGCCTTGGCAAAACCCTGGTGAAGGGCAAACAGACCTCGGGAAGGGGTAGCTCCTGATGAACGAGAGCCCCTGGCAAGTCGGTGTGTTCAATCAGCATGTGTTAGGGCAGCCAAGCACAGGGCATCCTTGCAGCATGGGGACGACATCCCAGGCCACAGCAGCAGGGCCTTTGCGGGCGCCGTAGGAACATGCTCTCTTAGCAGCAGCCTTGAACACATGCACGGGGACATGGAGCAACCCAGGCACTGACAACTGGAAGGACTCGGAGAAGAGCAGCACAAGTGACCGAAGACCTGGGAAACCCGCCAGCACAAGGAGGAAGAAGCTCCCTCTGTTTATCATTCCTTGGGAAGCTTTAAGGGATGACACAGTCACACTCTGCCGAGGCCCACGCCAGGACATCCCTGAGAGTGTGCGGTCGCATCCCCAGCGCTCGGGGCAGGAGAAGGTCTGGTGGGTCCCATGGCTTCAGGCGCTGGGGTCCATCCCTCCCCTTCTCCCCGGGGCCCCAGCATGCACAGCCCAGCACTGGCCCTTTCGCAATCCCAGCTGCCTGGATGGGCCTGCTTCACTCTTCCTGCTTCCTGGAAGTCCTGGGATGCTGGGAGTGTGTGTGCATGAGCTGGGGGAGCCCCAACACCCCCATCTTGCTTAGGCCGGGATTGGCTGGCTCCCTGCCTGCTGGGACCTCATGGAATTGGAGCTCTGGGGTGAGCCCAGCCAAGGTCTGGAGGGCAGCAGGGCTCTGCAGCTGAACCGGTCCCAGAAGTACCAGGGAGCAGCCCAGGGCCACCACAGGAGCCTGGCCACCCTAGCAGGCTTGGTGACACCCCCCAACACCCCCCACCTCCTGCTGGCTGGGAGCTCACTTGCCCCTCACTGCCCAGAAGGCAGGGTGCCTGTTCATATCGTCCTGCTGTGTGCCCCCATCCCGGGCAGTGACAGGGACACTGCTGTGGACAGCACACCCCAGCTCCCAGGGCTGCCAGGGGCATCAGCTGGTGCAGAGCACTGAGCGCAAGCTGGGGCTGCGCTTCCCTTCCCCTGCTGACTCTGGGTCCAGCCCCATTGGGCTACCTGATGTCCCCCTGTCCTGCTGTCATCCGCTAAGCCAGGGCAGGTCACAATACAGCTCTCTGCAGTTCCTAACACCACCCAGTTTCCCCAGGACACAGCAGCGCCCCCAGCTCTGCCAGGGTCTGCCTGCTCCGCTCTGGGCTCCCTTGGGCTCCAGAGGGGCAGCTCCGGGAGGAACCAGCTGCAGGCGGGAGGGAAAGACCCCAGAGGAATGTGCAGACGCTGCAGCCACCAGCCACACACAGGCTGAGGGGCAGGCGGTGGGTCTGGAGGGCCCAGGCACCCCAGAGCAGCCTGCTTGGAGCTACTCGGAGATAGGTGACCTGCTCAGCCGCCTGCCTGCTCCTCTGGAGAGCAGCTGGGAAAATGCAGGGCCAGCAGCGAAGGGGGAATGTGCCCCCAGCCCTCACGCCTCACGTCCCTTCATCCATCCTCTCTTCCAAGGGCCGCAGCAAATTGCGTCTTCATGGAAATCCTGAGTCTCCACCGGCCTTTGTAAACCACAGCTCAGCAAACAACCCTCCTGAAGCCCGCACGCAGCACGCTCGGGGATACCGTGTGGCTGCACAGCCCCGATGCGGCACCCCACAAACCTGCTGGGTGCCCTTTCCCATCGAGCAGGAGGGAAACCCACGCTGCCTGCGCTGCCCACACCCTCTCACCCTCCCACGCAGGGACGGGCGGCACAGCTAAGGGCATTACACAGCTCCCCACCGCCCTGCCGCCGGCAGAGCGCACAAAGCAAGCTTTCTGCAGCAAACGCCGGGCACCCTCCCGACAACCGCGGAAAGCCGAACCCGTGCCGCCAGCACCCCACAGACACGCTCTGATACCAGGGTTTTGGGGCGGTGAAACCGGCACCCCCGCACGTTCACACGGCCCTGGCACGGCGCGGCCCCACGCAGCCGGTCCCTGCCCCGGCGCCGGTGGCAGCACCGCCGCCGCCGCACATGAGACACCCAGACCCCTCGCACCCGGCCCCGCTGCGCACCGCGCCCGCCCCGAGGCACCCCCGGCCCCACGCTGCCACGGCAGGACCGGCAAGGCGGCAGCCCCGCCGCGGCACCCCGGCCCGACAGCCCCGGCGCCCGCATCCGCACACGGCCGCCCCCATCCCCACCCCCGCCCGCGTTCCGAGCCGGCCAGACGGGCTCCGCGGGTGCCGGGCACGGCTCGGCGCACCCAGCCCCGCCGCTCCCGGGACGGGACCGGGACGGTGCCGAGCCGGTCCGAGCCGCGCTCCCCGCCGGCGCCGGGCCGGTCCCGCTCGGCTGCCCCGGGCGGTACCTCTCGTCCCCGCGGGCTGCGCGGCTCCGGCAGCGCCGAGCGAAAGCCTCCAGCCGAGTACCGGCGGAGCCGAGCCGAGCCGTGCCGCGCCGTGCCGTGCCGCCCCTCTCCGCCCCGGCCCGCCCCGCGCCCAAGTGTCCGGGGCCGGCCCGTGCCGCCCCGCCGCCCCGGCCCGCGCCGAGCGGCCCTGGCCCGGCCCCGCAGCCGGTACGGCGAGAAACGGGCTCCGCGCCCCCGGCCCCCGCCCCGGGATGGAGCCGGCCCCACCGAGGCCCCCGCACCGACTGGGCTCCGCTGAAGCACCGACCCCCCGGGACGGAGATTCAGGCGCTGCCCCGCCGCTCCGGGGGCCGCGGCGGGGGTGGACTGCCCGCTGCGGGGGGGGCAGCCCCGGGCCTTCCTCCGGACAGCCCAGCCCTCCCCGCCCGCCCGTGAGGGGTCCCCGAGCCTTGCTCCCACCCGCATGGCCGTGGGCACTGGGTCCCACCAGCACGGGAGCACCGAGCTCCCCGTCCAGCCTGGGTCACCCACGGCAATCCCGGGTACAGGGACAGGGCTGCTGCCACCCTTCGGAGCTGCTCTCCGGGCACGGCAAGCCAGAGTCCTGGCAAGCGAAGGGCAGGGCTGCCCGAGTTTCCCCCCCACACTCCTGATCTTTTGGCCACCCCTGTCCCAACCTCCTCCTCACCCCTGGGGCCAGGGGACAGCCAGCTCTGGAGGGCACAGAAGAGTTTTGGTCTGCTCCTTCCACCCCTCCCTCCCAGGACTTTGGTAGAGGCTGCATCAGGATGGCTGCACAGACATCCCCACCTTGGTCATCCTGCCCATCCTGGATGTGCAGCGGCCTCTGGACCCGCAAGGCAGCTGTGGCCACAGGGAAAGCCCAGGCCCAGGGGGTCCCATCCCACAGGAGAGCCCCATCCCAGTGGGGAGCCCTGCCGTGAGCACACGCTGCCAGCTCCTGCGACTCCTTCCTGGAGTGCGGTGTGGGGGGAGGCCGAGGGCTGGTGAGCAGCTGGAGAGGTGGATGTGTGGGGAGCTGCTTCACTTGAGGTTACACAGGACCATCTATAACGACAGCTGGTGTCAGGTGAACAGACAGGGCTGCCTGGGAGGCGGATATGAGGGCGTGAGAGGGCCATGCTGGTACTCCCAACACTTTCCCCCAAGAGACGAACCATGGTGAGAGCCCAGCAAATGCTTTATTGCCAAGGACAGCACTTCCCTCAGCCCCTGGGCAGCAGCGATGGAGGCTGCTTCACTGTGTCCCATACCAGATCGGTCCACACAGACAAGAACGTCCTGGGTGCTGAGAGCCAGCCCTGGCACCGGCTGCCCAGCCCAGGGCCACACAGGATGGACAGCCCAGCCTGCGGGACAGGGACAGTCCCTTAGCGCTAATGCACTGTGCCATGCTCTGAGGCCACCACCTTAAAT
>VFFE01000280.1:0-27612 GCA_008921705.1 Burhinus oedicnemus | reverse complement strand
GCCTTCAGCACCGCGCGCCGGACAGCGCCGGAGGGGCGGCCGCGACGGGCCGGGCCGGGCCGGGCCCCGCACCGGGCCCCCGCACCACGCTCCGGCCGCGGGCGCGCACGGCGCAGCGAGGGTGCGGCCGGGGCAAAGTCCGCGCACCTGGAGCCGGGAGCGGCGGACGCGGCTCGCCGACGGCCCGGAGCCGCGCACGGGGCGCGGACCGGGATGGGTGGCGGGGCCGGCGGCCCGGCCGGGTGCGGGCGGCTGTCACCGGCCCTCCCGCCGCGCTGGGCCGCCTCCTCGGCGGGCCCCGCACGCCGGGACAGGGCGGTCGGCTCGTACGCCCCGTGCCCGCGGCACCGGCGAGGCAGAGAGCGCTCCGCAGGCCGCCCCGCGTTTCGCCGCCGCAGACCCCGCGGGACGGGAGCGGCGGCGGGCGCTGCCAGTGCTGCGCTTCCCGCCTCCTCCGGCGCTCCGGCAGCGCCTCACGCCCGGGGCCCCGCGGGGCGGGGGCGGCCCGCGCGGGGCGGTTGCCGTGGTAACGCGGGGCCCGGCAGCGCTGCCGGTGCCCGGCGCGGGGCCCGCGCCCCACGTGCGCGCGGCACGCCCGGCCGCGCAGCGCTCGCCGCCGCCGCCAGGGGCCGCCATGCCGAGCCCGCCGGGGGCCCGGCCGACCCGCCCCCCTCCCCGCCGATTGGCTGGCTGCGGCCGTCAGCAGGTCGTGATTGGCCGGCGGCGGCGCCGGCAGTGCAGGGTGCGCTTGGAGGCCGCAGGTGAGCGGAGGGAAATGGCGGCGCCCGGCGTGGCGCCCCCTGCTGCCGCCGGTGGGGTGCTGGGGCGTCCTCGGGGCGCCGGGCCCGGGCCCGAGCCGGGGGCCGGGGCGGGGGGCCGGCGGCGCCGGGCCAGGGAGGGGAAGGGAAGCGAAGGGAAGGGAAGGCGGCCGCCGCGGGGGGGGCGGTGGCGGCCGCTCCGCTGCTGGGCCCGGCTCGTCGGCGACTGTGGGGAACGGCGGGTAGGTGGCAGCGGCGGCCCCCTGGCGCGGCGCTGGCCGGCGCGGGCCTGCCGTCCTGCCTTCCCCCGCGGGGCTGCCGCGCCCGGCCCGGCCGCTCCCCGCCACCCGCCCGAGCCTCCCCCGGCGCGGCGCGGCCCGTCCCCCTCGGCACCCGGCGCGGCGCTCGGCGGAGGGCGCAGCGGGGCGGGCCGGGCCCTGCCCGGGAGGGCCGGCGGGGCCGTCCCCGACCCTGGCACACGGCGAGCGGGCCCGGCAGCCCCTCTCGGCCGGGCTGCCCTGGCCGCATCCGTGTCGGTGCCGCCCGGGCCCTCCCCTCGGCGCCGGGGCGGCCCGCCGGATGCTTCTCTGCCTGCGGCCGGGCCGGGCCCCGGTAGCTGCCCCCGGAGGAGGAGCCGCCGCCGCGCAGCTGCCCCCGGCCTCCCGCCGGGCCGCGGTTTGTGTCGGCATGGCCCCCGGGGCGTGCGGGGAGGGCAGCGCGGCTGCGGGAGCGGCAGCCAGGGCTAACGAGCCCGCGGGCTGCAGTCTGCCTGCTAATAAAGCAAAACTGACAAACACCATGAATTACGTTTTTAAAATCCAAGGCATCTTTAAACTTGTTCATAATCTTGTTTGAAAAACATTGGAAAGTATTATTTTATACTTCTGTTCGTTAATAAACCTTTATTAACAGTTACAGTCTCAGAGAAATTCTGATGCTGTGAAGTTTCACGCTTAACAGCCTCATAAATCTCATTAAAAACAATCTCATTAAAAGCAATCTCCTAAGACAAGAATTGGTCTTACTGCTGCAGTTGCTATGTGAGCAATAACACTTGCTCACATGTGGAAGTGACAAGCCAAGATTTTTTTTTTACTAAATTTGCAAACGGCGTTGTCTAGCAGAAGGAGCTCCTGGTCAGGAAACATGAACTGCGGCCACCGTTGCTGTACTCTGTCTGGGTTTGAAGATGTTGATAGATCTGGAGTTCCCAAAAGCGCTGCTCAGGCAGGCAGGACTGTACGTGTAGCAGCTTGACTTCTGCTTCCTGGTTGTGAACTCGCTGAACTTCTGTGTTAACAGGGCATGGACAGCTTCCTTTGATACACCAAGTCCACATAGCTTTTAATTATTAACTCTGGAATAGGTGTTCTTTTTCTTCCGAAGCAATTAAGTGCCTATGATAAGAGTACAGCTTTCACCTTTTGTATGTAAGTGTAATTAACCTTAATACAAATAGCCCTTGTGACAATGAAGGTAACTCTTTGGGCAAAGGTACTTCACTGGTCATGCATGCAAAGGTACTTCACTCATCGAGGCCTAAACTTTCAGGGGTTGGTTGGTCTGTTTGTTTGGGTTGGTTGTTTGTTTTTAGTGCCCACAGCAGTTTCAGGTAGTTCAACAAGACATAGCCAGCATTAGTATTTTAAAAAGCCAGCTATGTGTATTCTTAAAGGTTACGATCCTGCAGATACTTGACCTGGCTCGGATCAGGCTGTGGGTCTATAGCTAAGTCATCCTTGCAGGCTGTCTGCATGCAGCGGTACCCTGGGCTCCTTGGGCCCCCCGGGCAGCGCAGGCCTGGTCCCCACTCCTCTTCTACCGCCTGTGGCTGCTGCCACCGGCGATGGGATCAGCCGTGTTTGGTTGCTGCAGGCCTCGCCCTTCAGCCCTCCGCTGTAGGGACTGTGGTGTCCAGTCGCATGTCTGCACCTGGAACAGGCTTTGTTTAAAAAACAAAATGAAACAAAAAGCCAACACCCAAACCCACTCTTTCAGTGGTTAATGCCACACTGTCTGCAAAGTTAACACAAGACTTGATCATACCTTCTTCTCTCTTAAATTTCTAGTACCTCAGAAGTGGGGCACAAAGAGTAAGTCTCTTTACTCTGTGAACATCCTTATCTGAGCAGCACCAGAATGATCTGCTGGGGAACCAGAAAACGATTTACTATCTAATTTCTTATCACTAATACAGGGTAGTCTAGGGCGTTGAATTAGTCCCAGGACACTTAGAGACAAGGTCTACGTCTCGGTTTCAGGCTGTGTGTCAGCAGCTTCTGATTGCCGTTAGGTGATTAGGGTAACCTTTGGTATGATCGTGTAGCAGATCATAGCTGCCCTTCTTGGAAGAGAGTGTGGGAATGTCTTTAGCTGTAGCGGCTGGTGTGTACTTCCTCCTGTGTCTGTGATGGGACTAGCAAGCCTGAATATTCTGTATTCAAAGCCAGAACCATCTTTACCTTTTTTGTGTGTGTGCCAGAGCCGTGTTAATGCTTTTGTCTCTCTTGGACAGAACAGCCCGCAGCATTAACTCAACGCTTTATTTTCTCACTGTGATTAGTGAGAGGTGAGACTCAGAACTCTCAGCAAGTGGGGACTGCTCTGAATGAGTGACCTCTAGGACCAGTTAGCTCAGAAAGCAATGAGAATGATGCAGAACCATCAGCATCGTGTACTGTCAGTGCCTCTCACAGCTCTAGGTTTGAAGAAAAGAAGTAACGGTGCAGCGGTGGTGTGGGCTGAGCACCGTACGGGAACCTTGTTAGTACTGCTTCTGTAAGGGAAGTTGCCACCCTCCTGGCATACAAACTCTTTGATAGCCCAGCTTTAGAGCTGATTCAGGCGGGGTGGCAAAACCTCGTGTTACTAGCCTTTGAGACCAGAATAGAGCTCCAATTGCCTGTTTCCCTTTAAGAGCAAGACTCTGTCTCGGTTTTAGATGCCTTAGTTATGCCTGTAGCTAAAAGTTCTGTTTCATCAAGAGTCTCTCTTGGTATAAATCTACCCAGATGAGGGATCTAATTTAAAAAGAAACTTGAAAAAGGTCTTGGTTATACACTCTCCCTTTCCCCACACCAGAAACAACCTGAGATCATGAGGCTTTCCCTTAAAACCAAGGGGATGCCTGATGCATCAGTGGCCGTCAGCTTCAGTGAGGCTCTAGGTTTTTACCTGGTTTGAGTGTGGTGTGTCATAGCCTCTAGAAATAGCTACAGAGCAAGGCAGAGGCTTTCTTCTGGGATAGGAGCAGGAACGTAGAGAACCCGTTGCTTTCTTCATTCTTAGGGCAAAGGTTTTCCTGCTCCTTGATCTGTTTTTTCCAGGAGGGAGGGGAGAGTAAGGGATTGGAGAAAACAACCCTCCTCCTCTTCTTGCATGGTTTACTTCATTAAATCATCAGCCATCGAGCTGATAGTGTGCTTGCTAAGGTCTCATTCTGCGCTGGTGTGCTGAGGCAGCAGGGCATAGGAATGAAAATGGTTCCTGAGCATGTTGGGAACCCTACTTTTGTCCTCACGTAGAAATAGTAGGGCTATATGGAGCACACAGTAAAATGCCTGTGTAGCTTGGTCTGCCAGCGCTGTTGCTCCCACCAGCAGAGAGCACTGATGGTGAATTACAGCTTTAACTCCTGCTGATCGGGACACTTTTCTGCGCTGGGAGTGCAGTGTGCCTCAGGGTTTGTGTGGGAGCCGGCAGCACTGGGCTCGGTGCACGGCAGGAGACCGGCGTGAGCTGGGAGTCAGGCGGAGGAGATCTTCCTCGGTGCGGTAGGTGCAAAGTCTGGGCTTGCTCTGTCACCTCTCTGGTTTCTGTTGTGTTGCTGTCGGCTCCCCCAGTAGATCCGGCATGATCACCGACAGGCGTGCTGTCGAACCAGTGCTTGGCAGCGTGGCTTTGGGACCGTGTCTGCTGTGGTTCTGCTCCAGTGCTTTCTCTGGGCGCTGACCTGTTACATCTCCTGTCCTTCCTGGGAGCACGGACGGCCTTTCTGACTGGAGGCATGCTTCATTTTTGCCCTTATTTCTGAGGGGATTTCACAAGCAGCTGGATTGCTCTGTCTGTTTCTTTTGCCCGTTCCCGCCCTGCTTGAATGGATAAAGGCAATCTCCCTCCTTGGTTCCTGGTGAGGGATTCTCACCTGCCATGAAACTGTGCTGGCAGCAGGCCAGCGGCACTGGGTTTGCTGCCTCTGCTCTGTGAGGAAGAGCTGCCAGAGAGGACTGAGAAGCGACAGCTGTATGTGGCAGTATAGTCTCCTACGGTGTACTGGCTGTAAGGGAAAGCACGCTCGAAAGAGGAGGAAATAAAATAACCGAGTCTTGGGAGTGCTAGAAATCATGTGAGAGCACGGGAAGCAGCAGTAGAGAGTGTCTCATCCATTTTTAGGAAGTACTTCATAACAGGAGGTGTTCACAACGTCCTGTTGTCAAGGTTGCATGCACTTACATGGGAGGACTGCTTTTCACGACTTTATAGTTGGGGAAAACACGGTAAAGGGCAACCGCATGACATTTGTCTATGTGCAGCTTTGGTCAGAGGTGAACAGCTGTGTCCTTGGTGTGTACAGGTCATGCGTACTCTGTATTCAAACTCTGTCACTTCTGCGGCAGACAGCACTGTTATTGTAGGAGACAGTGCAAGGCACGCTCCTTTCCTGGCATTTATAAAGCATAGCTTGCATCCCAATAATCAGCCTCCGTGGTCACAGAGTGAATCAGAGCCAGCTTGCAAATGCAGAAGCCCTACCTCCTGCAACCCAGACTGTTGCTGATGCTTCCTCTGTGTCCTTTTTCCCTGCCAAAGAGTTGTCACTTCTTCCTTATCCCTCCTCCCCACAAACTCATGTGCCTCTCAAACTGATCTCTCTGTTACTCTAGGTCTTCTTGAGCTGAAAGGATGAAAATTGGTGATTGGAAAGTCATCGTCACTGTCCTAAGCTTCATCCTAACTTTTGGAGTGCCAGTTGATGTATTTGGGTGTATGAGCCTGCGAGAGTGTCCACCGTCCCCTTCCATGATTTAGACAGCGGCTTGGAGCATGCATCATTGTAAGGTTTACGCTATTTCAACGCTAGTGGTGACAGTGCCCCTTTCCCACTTGGTGCAAAGGGGTTAATTGCACAATGGAGCTGCCTATCTAAAATGGTCTTGAATCCTGGATCCCCTCCCACCCTGAGGGTCTCATCCTGCTCCCTCCTTTAGTGCTGGGCAGCAGTGTCTGGACTCACTCATGTCAGATCAGTCCCTGCCCACCCCACCATTACCTGCTTCCAGCAGCATCAGCCAGCACCGGGCTCACCCTGCAGCTGACCTTCTCTATCACTTTTTGCATGCTGTGATTTCAGAGCGGGATGGTCGGCCACCGAAGCTGCAATGTCGTCCCTGACGACCTCCAGTGAGGGAGAGAACTCTGCTCCCAGGTTTGTTGTCGGTTCCAGGGATGATGAGACAGACTTTCTGGGATCAAACATGAAGACAGACGAAACTGATTTCTTTGAAGATGATGAAGAGGAGGAGTCGGTAAGGGGGTCCCGGCGTTCTTGGTTGGAGTGTCTGTACAGAACTTCTGGGTCTCAGACAGGGTTTGCGCAGTGGCTGCTGAGGCCGCCAGCAGTCAGGACTTCAGGGGGCCAGGCTGTGTGGCACAACTGCGGGGAACGGCAGTGTCTTTTCTGACGGGACATATTGCATTGTCGTGCTGCCATGCTCGGTGCCTCACGCTGCAGTAAATTCTAACCTGTTCGCTTGCGGGTCCTTTTCAGGTGCAGTAGCAGATTTCTTTGTCCTAGCAACTTAACCCTGGCACTCCTGTAAACCTTCCTGTTTCACCAGGGAAGTTTTTGAGGAAAACTCTGGGAACTGTGAAAAGGGCAAAGGTGTGCTTGCAGAGAGGAAGCATTTTCTCTTTTCTGTAACCCCCAGGAACAGGATGCGGAAAGGAGAATGATCTCCAGCTCCTGACTGCTTTTGTCGCTATTCAATGTTGAATTAATTGTTACATTTGCTGTTCTGCACGTGGGACTTGGATGCTGCAGGGACATTGCTGCTGGCTGTGCGAATTGCTGGGACATACGCCAGTGCAGCGGTCATTTCCATTGCCTCTGTACCCTGAGTCTCCATTGCAAGTGGGTTGTTGACCTAGGAGCCCACCTGGGCTTCCTTCAAACCCCCGCAGTATTGTCTACCTTGATGCTCATTGAAGAGCTATTTATCAGGTGTCGTGAAGGACTTAGAAGCCTTTTCACTTCCCAGATGTTGTTTTTGCTATGGAACCTTGGCTTTGCAAGTCAGTGCAGTAACTTCTAAAGTCTCAGCTTACAGTTTGAAGCCACAATTGTTTGCACTGGGTAACCCGCAGTCCTGTGTGTATCACTTCCGATGATCTCACTGCAGTTGATCTTGCTTGGGCCAGAATTAATCTGTCAGGAAAACATCCAGTCTGGGGTTTCTAGACAGTGATGGAAAGTCCACCACAGACCTTAGCCTGTTCCCCCGTTAGGGTTACCAAAGCTTTTTGAATATACACCTTCTCTCTTGACTTACTCAACTTCATCCCACTGGATCTTGGTGTACCTTTGTCAGATATATGGAAGAGCACTTGGTACTGTTTCTTTTCTACTCATAGCTACTTACTATTGTTATCTCCCCTTCATTTTCTCTCAGATAAGACAAACAGACTGAGCTCCTGGACTTTTTTGCTATAAAACATTAGCGGCTCTTCTCAGAGCCTGCCTAAGTCCACCAACTGTCTTGGGGAGTTATGGGCCAGAGAACAGGATGTGGAATTCCAGTCCCTGCTGCTTTTTCAGGTGCCAGATACTTATTTCTGACCCTAACATTAGTGTTCAGTAAAAGGAGGAGGTACATACTACCTGGCAAAGAAGCAGTTGTTTTGACCTGCTCCTTAATGATGTGCCCCTGTGGACTCTAGTGGGAGCTGGAAGTGTGTATGGGTTTGAATCTAACAAGAGCTGCAAGTGCGTAAGGTTGGAAGAAAATCCCTTCTTTGTTCTGCCTTGCTGCATTTCTATACTGTTACAGTTTAAATTCAGTAAAGTGATTGACCCTGTACTAAACTGGTCTCTGTCTTCCTGTAGCCACCTGAACGGCAGATTGTGGTTGGAATCTGTGCCATGACCAAAAAGTCCAAGTCAAAGCCCATGACACAGATTCTGGAGCGTCTGTGCAAGTTTGAGTATATCACAGTGGTGATTATGGGGGAAGATGTCATTCTGAATGAACCGGTGGAGAACTGGCCCTCTTGTGACTGCCTAATATCGTTCCACTCCAAAGGTAAAAAGTCTGTGGCAGGCTTTAGCCTACTTGAGATCTGGGCAAGGGAGCTTCCGTTCATTCTTCTCACCCCATTCCTGTATTTCAGGATTCCCCCTGGATAAAGCAGTTGCTTATGCCAAGCTGTGCAAGCCGTTTCTGATTAATGACCTTGATATGCAGTATTATATCCAGGACAGGTAGGTGTCTATGATCCACTAAAGCCCCTTCCCTCTTCCTTTGTCTAATTCATCTTCTTAGCATGCTGTACAAAATTAATCTTCCTGGCTACGAGCAAGTGAGTGAGATGGGGAGGAAGGGGACCTTAGCAGTGGCTTTTAGGGGTTGTTTCTCCAAAACACAAGGGGGAATAGATTTGGGGGTAAAACCATTGAGACTTAGCATGCTTCATTTTCTGGTGCAAATGTTTTGTAAAGAATGGCTAGATGAAACAGGAAGTGGAAGAGGTCTCACTTAATGAGACTGCCCTGACTAAGACAAAAAGACAAGTCTCTGAGTAGGAGAGCCAAGTAGTGGGATGGCGTTCTGGGACAGAAATTGGGAGCAAGGCCAGGTCAGATTCTGAGGAGGCTATGTTGGTCAGATGCTTCAAGAGGCTTCTCAGTCAGCTCTTGTTAAAGGCAACCAGAGTCATGCACTTCGGTGCCTACAGCCAGACTGCTTTGGCTGCTTATGGGTAGGGCTCATACCAGACCCCAAAGCTCCTGCCACGTCTTTGGGTTGGAGCGGTGTTCTGTGGGTGCTGACAGGCAGCCTAAGCTGTAACTCTAGTGAAAGAATTGTGGCTTCCCCACTGACATCGGATGAAAAGAGGCTCTGCTGCATCTGCCTGTTCTGGGCGTTGGGCAGCTTGGCATGACAGGGCCCCCTTTGAGAGGGCAGAGCTGTGTGGGCAGTGTGTGCTGGGTGTGTTGCTGTGGATTTGGCATGTGCTGGTAAATGAGTATCGATGTGTAGGTCAGGTAGAGATTTACTCTGGGATATCTCTGTCAGGAGTAGGACTGCGGCATGCCCTGTAGCCTGTAGATCTTCTCTGGAGAGCATGTGCTGAGAAGTATTTGCACTCTGTCTTGAGGCTTTTATGTGTTCATTTGACTTTGTTCTTCATCAGTGGGAGTGAAGCCTTTCCCTTGGCATGTACTGAGGACCTTCTCGACTCTTCTGACACTGTTTCTGTCCTCTACAGGCGTGAAGTGTATCGGATCCTTCAAGAAGAGGGAATAGACTTGCCCCGCTATGCTGTGCTCAATCGAGATCCTGATAGACCAGAAGGTCGGTGTCCAGGCTCTACTGAAAGCCGTTTCCACGTACTGTACTATTTGAGATATTCTGCAGAGAACAGGTACTGAAGAGGCCTGTTGTTTTTTGTGGACAAAGTTCCCAACAGCAAAACTGCCTGACTGGCCAGGACTGAAGGGCGTTGGCTCTGCACTAGAGCTGTCTCACCCTTTCCTAACATGCTGCTGCTGTGCTTTGTCTTCAGAGTGCAACTTGGTGGAAGGAGAGGACCACGTGGAGGTAAATGGAGCTGTTTTCCCAAAGCCATTTGTAGAGAAGCCAGTCAG
Source organism: Burhinus oedicnemus (assembly GCA_008921705.1). Taxonomy (NCBI): domain Eukaryota; kingdom Metazoa; phylum Chordata; class Aves; order Charadriiformes; family Burhinidae; genus Burhinus; species Burhinus oedicnemus. The sequence goes on along the minus strand of VFFE01000280.1, from coordinate 17,991 downwards.
CGCTGAAGACCATAATGTGTATATTTACTACCCGACATCAGCAGGTGGGGGCAGCCAGCGGCTCTTTCGGAAGGTGAGGAGGGGGACTCCAGTTTTGGTGTTGGAACCAACAGATCTGTGGCTCCAAGAGCCCTGTGGCTTCAGGAGGGAGTGTTGGGGCCTGTGAAAGGGAAAGGAAGGTTTTGTGTTGGGGAAACCTAGACCTTCTTAGAAGTTTTAGTTCAACCCCATCTACCTGGGAATTGCAGAAGGACATATTTTAGCAGTAGTGCTGACTTTGCCTTCCCCGTCCTCTCTTTGACCTGTGTCCTGTCTAGCAGTCATGGAGAACTGTGTCCCTTACTGAATTGCACGCTGTTTTTTCCAGATCACTTCCTCAGTTTATCAAGATGATTTTTTTTTTAAACTTATGTTCCTGTCCTCTAACATCATTGTTGCCCTTCTCAGCTTAGTGTAGCTTGCAAATGTGATAAAGGCAGTATTTATTCCTAGATTTCACAGGGAATCTGCCCCTACTCACTGTCTCTACTTTGCCAGCAAGCACTTAATATCTGTGATATATCTTTTTTCCAATCAGTTGTGCATCTGCCATTAATAACCTCAAAACGATTGTTTCCTTAGCTAACATACAGGCATGCCACTTGAGGTTGTATCCAAAGCCTTACTAAAAATGAAAACAACATCATCCTCTGTCCATAAGATCAGTCAACTGTCCTAGAAGGAAGTTAAATTGGTCTGATTATCACCTGTCATCATTTATTTTCATTAGCATATCAGCTAGGCTCCTTATTTTCTAGGTCTTTATCCACTGTTGTTTGTTCCATATCCTTGTAGTGATCGGAGTCAACCTAATGGTCTACAATAACTTTTATCCTATTTAAAGCCAGGAAAAGGACATACCTACTGTCTGTGTTTTGGAGCCTCTTTTGTCCTCCATAAATAAGTGTGCTATAATAGCTGGGAGTTCTGAGAGATGTTCTGCTAATTCACTACATATGGGATGAAATTTACACTTTTTGTTCTTCCGTCTCAGAAAAGAAGCCTCACGCTCTTCCCTAAGGTGTTTATTCTCTGCTTTCAGATCGGCAGCCGGAGTAGCGTGTACTCCCCAGAGAGCAGTGTGAGGAAGACAGGCTCATACATCTATGAGGAGTTCATGCCCACGGATGGCACAGATGTAAAGGTAAGGAAAAGCCTGGAATAGCTCTTTCCTTCTCCAGGCCTGGGATAGCTGTAGGTTGGGCAGTCCTACTTAGTCCTACTTAGATTCTGGAGTGTTTGTTTAAGCTGTGAGGTGCTGACGGTGCAGCTTGGATCCCAAAGCGGGGAGCAGGTGTTCTGTAGGTCATAACAGGAGGAATGCATGAGACCATCTGATCTTCTTCTCTCTGTGTCTGTAGCAGAATTACTTTCTGGAAGCTGCAGTTAGTCTAGGTGGTTATGTCAGGCGTAATTATTTCTCTTCCCAGGTATACACTGTTGGGCCGGACTATGCCCATGCAGAGGCTCGCAAATCCCCTGCTTTGGATGGGAAGGTTGAACGGGACAGTGAAGGGAAAGAAATCCGTTACCCAGTCATGCTGACTGCCATGGAGAAACTAGTTGCCCGGAAAGTCTGTGTAGCCTTTAAGGTCTGTGTTTTCTCTCCTATGCAAGCAGGATACTCCACGAATGTCTGATGCCTATCTCGGTCAGTGTTAAAGCTTGAGCTCTGTTACCCCAATGTGTCTCTGGTATGGCCGTCTTCCACACCTGATGCCAGCTGCCATCTTTGCTGGCTGGGTGCAGCTGGTCCTGCTGGCCATGAAGCTTGGTCTTCTTTTCTTCTGGGTTTGTGGGTTTTTTTGTTCTGTTTTTGATCTGGCTTTCGTGCACATTTGTGTTCTGTTTTACAGGTTGGTAGAGTGAATATGTGAGTCTAGGTATGGTTACATGACATGTTCAGCAATGTCAGCAGAAGAAGCACTTGGCTACTTGTTCCTGCCCCCGCTGCAATCTGCAACCCGTGCAGTTGTGCTGATACAGCTGTGGGCTTGTTCTACCTTGTAGCCTTTTCCGCATAGTGATGGATGTCTTTGCCTGCACCACTTATTGTCTGTACTTGGCAATCTGGTTTGAAACAGTTGGATTTAGAGGCAAGAGCAGGAGAGCCAGGAGCTGCTCTGTCTTAAGCCTTTAGAGCTCTGGGAGGTAGTGGGGTGGCCCTGACGGCTTAATCCGGGGGCTCATGGGTTGGGCCTTTGGTACAGTGGTGAGAGTGTAAAGGTTCCTTTAAAGGGCCTGTTACTATGGGCTAGTGGCTGTATTTTCATGCTTCTTCAAGGCTCATCAGTTAGGTATGGAGTGGAGGACAGCTGCAGCACCAGTGGAGATGACCTGGGCAGTGTACGCTGTGTGCTCTGCTTGGCTGGGCAGCTGCCGTCCCCTCACTGCACTCCCTCGCAGCGTGCCTGAATCCTGTGTCCTCCGCTTCCTCCTGCAGCAAACAGTGTGTGGGTTCGACCTCCTGCGGGCAAACGGCCACTCTTTTGTTTGCGATGTGAATGGCTTCAGTTTTGTGAAGAACTCTATGAAGTATTATGATGACTGTGCCAAAATCCTCGGGTATGTAAAATTCAAGTTTTGACAGCAGGTAAGGGGACTCATAGCAAAGTAAAATGAATGTGGAGTCCTGATCAGTATGTCAGAGAAGTCTGCAGGTGGTTCATATGGGGACATTTGTTCAGCAGGTGAAAGCTTGGTTCTGGGAGGAATGGGTTAATTATTTTTAGCCCCTGGAGTTCCTGCCTGCATTGGCATTAGCTGTCTTTGTCTACAGCTCGTGTATCTTACAGGACTTTTCATTGGATGCTAAGCCCAGCTGCAGTATTGGTGATGTGAGGGAAATTGGTGTCCCTTTGGGGTGCCCTAACTAGCCCATGGAGTGATAGGTGTCTCTGCAAGGAAGGTGAGGAGAAATTCTGTGGCTCTTTTCAGATGTTTCAGCTGGACCACTAAGGAGGAGGTGGAGAACCAAGGGAATGGAATTTCTTGTAAGTTTTGTATTCTAATTTCTTCCAGAAATATAATCATGCGGGAATTGGCTCCCCAGTTTCATATTCCCTGGTCCATCCCAACAGAGGCAGAAGACATTCCCATCGTCCCCACAACTTCAGGCACCATGTGAGTACCTGCCATCTTCTCAAAAGAATGCCAGTGATGGCTACATGAGGGGCAAAGTGCAAACCCTGTCCAAGGGACACACATCACCCAGCAGCATGGCATTCTCCAGCTGCTGTGTTGATTGCAAGCCCGAGATGCCTGTGGAAAGGCTTAGCCATGCACACGAAAGGGGTGATAGGTGGTAAATTAGTTGTAGGTTTGATGAATGCAGATAAGCAGTGGCTGAAGGAATTACAGGAACTGCTCACATGGCTTTCAGAAGGCCCAAATTCTTGAACAGCACAGGAACAGATTAGGGCATCACTGTAGCTGGCTCACTGTTCAGTAGACTACTGCTCGGAGAAAATGCGTGTTGAGCTGCCAGTGAAATGGGTGGAAAACAATTAGCTGAAGTATTCACGTTCCTGTACACTTGGCAGACCCTCATTTGGTACTGTTGGCCTTACTAGTTTTCTACCACATAAGGCTAAAAGACCAAAGGCAAAAGTTTCTTTGTGATCCTCAGCACGCTTGTACACTTGCATGAAGTGAACAAAGTAGGTGCTACAGAAAAGGTAGATTTAGAGTATGTATTCATCCTTCCTTTACAATGTGATCATTTGGACAAAGTTGGCAAATGCAAACGCTATACAGCTCAGAGGAGTGCCAGCTGCAACAACACCTTGTGACGATGAGACTGTTTCTCTGGGATCCTATAAGAAATAGTTGGATATTGTAGTATCTGAAAAAGCAAACTCATGGCTGAAATTAGCCAGCCTAACTACTGGTTCCTGCAGGTGGCTCATTGCTATGTGATCTTTCTATGTACAGCTCTTATTGGTTGCTCAAAGACAGGACCCCAGCTGTGTAACCATTCTTCTGAACTGAGTTGTTTTTTCCTTAATCTTTCTAAGTGGTCCTATGAGCATTACACAAATTGGGCATGAAAACAAGCTTGGCACAATTCAAAATGCTATTTCTGTAGATTCTGTAACATCCAGCCTGGTCCCTTCTGCTGCAGATGTGGTTCTGCCTGTCTTAGTATGGCACTGTGGTGCTTGTCCCTGATAGGAAACCAGATGACCTGGTGGTGTCTGCAGTACTTTGACCGCTTTTACAGCATTGGCACTTGTGCCTGGTTTAGTCTGGAAGAAGTTCAGCCACTGATGAGGAAAGCAGCTGTCAAAAGGGTGGAACTGAAAGAACAACAGGAAAGTACTTTCTGGTGGCAATTCTGGAGTGTAGGGGCACATTTGTCAGGTGTATCTTGTGTTTCCCCAGGATGGAGCTTCGTTGTGTTATTGCAGTCATCCGGCATGGAGATCGCACCCCAAAGCAGAAGATGAAGATGGAAGTTAAGCATCCCCGGTAAGAGTCAAGGCAAGAAGATGCTGTGCTGCTGGGAAGTGAGGAGGGCCTGTTTTCTGAATCAAGAGGAGGAGCAGAAGGGCTGAGTGCATGGGAGGTAGTGCTTTTTCCTGGCTTCATTCAAGCAAATGCTTTCTGCCCAGTTGAGGGAGCCCCCTTCCCCCATAAGGATCCTGGCACCTTCTGTGTGAACACTGGAAGAAAGAGTGAAGGTCTGCTAGGTGCTGGAAAGGGAAGTGCCCCACTAAATGGGAAGCTAGTGGCTGCTTCCTTTTCGTACCTGTGGCTGGAAACATGTTTATTTCAGAATTTCTGAAGCACAGGAAGGAGCCAGTGGGCCTGCTGGTTCTCACTGAAGAACAGAGCATGAATGCATATGTAGGGATGACAGTCCTTGTAGCACTGAAACAGCAGAAAATGGATCAGGGTTCTTTGTTGTCTGTTCAGGTTCTTTGAATTATTTGAGAAATATGATGGCTACAAGACAGGGAAGTTGAAGCTGAAGAAACCAGAGCAGCTACAGGTGAGGGGAGTCCTCTCTGGGGTTACTGTGTGGGATATGCAGGTAATATGGATCCCAGCACGAGGCAATTCTTTGGGAGTGTGAAAACCCTCAAAAGGGCAACAGTCTGTCACACAAACGCTCCCTTTCTCATTCCACACCCCATGCACACTCAGCTGGGTATGAGAGCAGAATGGAAACTGTTCCTGGCTGATGTAAAGACTGTAGGATGGGCATGACTTGCCCATCTGTTGTTGTTGCCTCTGGTGAAAGATGGGTCCAGGCTAGGGAGTGGGGCAGTTGGAGGCACCTGCTTGGTTCTGAACGGGGCTAGAGCACAGGTTGGGGATGAAGCAAACTGCAGTGTGGAAGTTCATCCTGCCTGAGCTGTGTCTTATGAAATGACGTGTTTCTGGTGAGTGTCTATGTGAACTTGATGCTGGGTGAAGCCATCTGGAGGCCTTGCAAGAGTACAGTGGTGAGTCTGAGGCAGAATTGCTGGATGCTTGAGACTGTCTGCTCTCCAACAGGAAGTGCTGGACATTGCACGGCAGCTTGTGGTGGACCTGGGAACCCACAGTGATTGTGAGATTGAGGAGAGGAAATCCAAACTGGAACAGCTGAAGAGCGTCTTGGAGATGTAAGGATTCATATCTCGGGACACTGTGAGTTTGTCTCAGAGTCGTGGGTCAGCATGCAATGTAGAAACAAGCTGTGCTGCTGATGTCCTGGACAGCTGGCTCCCCAGAGGTCAGAGTCTCCTCCGTCCCCTGTTACCAGCTGTACATGAAAGGTGCCATGCTCTTAACATTTTTTCCTTGGCATCAAAACCACTGCTGATTCTTGTTCCAAGTTGTCATGGTTTAACGCCAGCCAGCAACTAGGACCACACAGCCGCTTGCTCACCCCTCCTTCCCCCTGGAAGGGTGGGGAGAAGAGGGAGAAAAGGAGGGGAAAGGGAAAGGAAAAAAGCCTCATGGGTTGAGATAAAGACAGTTTAATAGAACAATAACAGAAAAGGAAAATAACAATAATAATGACACAAATCATTCACACCACTCAGTGAACTGGCAATCTCCCGAGCAGCAATTGCAAGTACCCACCAACCCCCATTTATATACTGAGCACAATGTCTATGGTATGAAATATTCCATTGGCCATGCCATTGCTCTGTCTAGGCTCCTTCTCAGCTTGTATGTGAAGCTGAAAAAAGTCCTTGAAAAATATGAACAACACCTGGCAACAACTAAACCAATATGCATTAGTGACATTCCTTTCATACCAAATCTGAAACACAGCAACCACTAGAAAGAAAATTAACTCTGTCCCAGCTGAAACCAGGACACAAGTATGTCTGGTTTTTGCCTAAACAATTTGAGACAAAACTGAGCTTCCCTTGCTGGGGGAGAGGAACTGGAGTCCTGTAGGGACCACGTTGATATGAAGCATTTTGATAAATTTGGAACAAATCTTGTTTTAAATAAGGTTGTCCTGGTGCCAAAAGTTTAACAAAAAGGAGCTTGGAAAACATGAAAAGATGTTTGTGTCCTCTTAGGTTTCGTACAGCCGAAATAAAAGACAATATGGCGGTGTTGGCATCTTGGAAACAAAGAAGGGTTTCTCTCAGAACTATAGCTCGCTGTGGCATACACAGGCAGTGTCTGTGTTCAAGCCATGTCTGTGGAGCACAGAGGATGAATTTTTGCTATGACTCCTTCCCTTGCTCTTTCTGCTCATTAGAGATGTGGTTATCCTCAGAGCGGCTGGCAGATTGTTTTTCTGTGATCTCATTAATTCACTTGTTAAAGATGTAGATAGAAATTAACTAAGGCTGATTAAAGCCTCTGTGGGGTATGAGAGCACAGAGCGCTGTCAGCTGAAAAGCACACAAGTAAATGGATCTTTGAATTTCATTTGGGGGTGTTGTTTGGCTTCTTCTGGGGGTGCGTACCGGGTCACAGGTAGATGGCAAAAATGTTCATGTTCCCTGGCAATTGGTGTTGCAGCAGAAAGTCTCTTGCCTGTGCTGTATTTTTGCTGTGTGCTGCCTAGGGACCTCTGGGCAAAGGGTGAGTGGAGTTGATTTGTTTAATTTTGGTTTTTCCCCTCTCTTTGCTACAGGTATGGACATTTTTCTGGCATTAACCGTAAAGTTCAGTTGACCTATCTGCCTCATGGACATCCAAAAGCTGCAAGTGAAGATGAAGGTAAAGAAACCTGATGTTACTGCCATGATCTTCAAGCCCAGTATTCAAAAGTGCATGCAGCTATCCTACCTATATAGGCCTCCGGACACGCAAGCAAAATTAGTGACCCATGTCTTATCTTTGCTCACATCATATAAAGAGTTGGAGTGATACATAGTGTAGTGTACCAACATACCCCAAATGGTGCCACAGGGCTTATGCTTCTGATTTCAAGAATGTCAGCCTATACCTTCAAAAAGTAGTGACTCCTAATTTTGTACTTGCTGGTTTGGTTCCTGGGGATTTTGGGTCACAGTTGTGTTGAGAACACTCCGCAAGGTGCTGATGACAACCTCTTCTTCCTCCCCTCCTCTCCCCTTGCAAGCTCAGCTTTGAGATCTGATGTAGTGAGTACCTGTTTGTCTCCTAGAAGCTCGCCGAGAATCTTCCCCATCCCTTCTCCTAGTGCTTAAGTGGGGTGGAGAGCTGACACCAGCAGGAAGAGTCCAGGCAGAAGAGCTGGGGCGAGCGTTCCGCTGTATGTACCCTGGTGGCCAAGGTAAGCTTTGTCCATGTATCTCCGGTCCTGTCCTGTGACTGTGCCAGGCTGCCCAGCCCAGGTGACTAATCACCAGTGTGAGGGATGCTCAGATATCTGTGGGCTGTGTGTAGCCTGTGTGGCTCAGGTCATCACTGGTTTTGTTGTTTTGAGTTGACCTGATAAGGATAAATAATTCAAGTGAGTTTTGCACCCAGAGATCCCTAAGCTGGCTAGAGATGTCATCTGCAGTGGTTAAGCTTTAGTATGTCTTGAAGCACAATAGCATTCTTTCCACTGATGTGCCAGTATTCAAAATAGAGAAGCCACTCTAATAAGATACATTCTGATGCAGCAAATACGATTCAAAATTTATGTATGATTAACAAGGAATTTAGGTCAGATGTAGAGAACAGAGGAAATCTATCTTGGAATGCAGATAATTCTGCCTCAAGCTGGGAGAATAGGAAAGTAACTTCTCCATAGTTTCTCCACCATAATTCTGTGACTCAGAAAAGCATTCAGTACACACACAGATCAACAAGAGCCCAAAGGGAAAAAAAAAAAGGCTGAGATTGCCTTTTTCATCCAAGTAAGGAGTCAGAAGTAATACAGTGCTACTGTATTGATCTGATGAGAGCAGTATAGGCTATTACTTGTCTTTGACTTGATTGTTTAATTAATTCAGTTTAATTAATTAAATTTCAAATTAATTAAGCTAATTTAAATTGAATTGGAGAAGATTTCCTTTTGGAATAAGGAAGAGTTACCCTTGATGGAAGAGGATCACGTCAGGGAATACTTAAGCAAACTGGACACACATAAGTTCATGGATCTTGATGGAATGCAGCCACGAGTGCTGAAGGAGCTGGCAGATGTCACTGCGAGACCACTCTAGATTATCTTTGAAACATTGTGGGGACTGGGGGAGGTGCCTGAGAACTGGAGGAGAGGAAATGTCACTCACAGCTTAAGAAACGACAAGAATGAGGAGGACCCAGAGAACAGCAGGCTGGTCAGCCTCACCACAGTCCTTGGCAAGGTGGTGGAGCAGCTAATCCTGGAAATTATTTCTGGGCACATGAAGGATAGGAAGGTGATTGGGAGTAGTCAGCATGGATTCACAATGGGAATCAAGCTTAACCAACCTGATAACTGTCTACAGTGAAGTGACTGGCTTGTTTAGACGAGGGGAGAAGAGTGGCTACGGCCTACTTTGACTTCAGTAAGGCTTTCAACACTGTCTCTGGTAACATCCTCATAGCTGATGAAGTAGGGGCTGAATGAGCAGACAGTGAGGTGGATTGAAAGCTAGCTGAATGGCTGGGCTCAGAGGGTGGTGATCAGTGACACAAAGTCTAGTTGGAAGCCAGGAAGTAGCGGTGTAGCCCAGAGGTGAAAACTGGGTCTGATCCTCTTTCATTCATGATCTGGATGATGGGGCAGACTGTACCCTCAGCCAGCTTGCAGATGATACAAAACTGGGAGGAGTGACTGATATGGCAGAGGGTCATGCTGCCATCCAGAGGGACCTTGGCAGGCTGGAGAAATGGGCTGGCAGGAACCTCATGATGTTCAACAAGGGGAACTGCAAAGTCATGCTTCTGGGGAGGAACAACCCCCTGCACCAATATATACTGGGGGCCAGCCAGCTGGAAAGCAGCTTTGCAGAAAAGGACCTGGGGGTCCTGGTGGACACCACGTTGAACATGAGCCAACAATGTGCCCTTGCCGCAAAGACGGCGAATGGTATCCTGGACTACATTAGGAGTGTTGCCAGCAGGTTGAGGGAGATGAGCTGTGAGGTCAGATGGTTGTGATCTCAAGAGCACGTTTTTAGCAAACATGAGGATAAACTTTCCAAAAGATGAGAAAACTAGGTGCACATGGTGGTGTTTACTGCAAGGTTCCAACAAGTAGAGTAGACTGTCAGTGCACGGAGACTCATTTATGAGGAGGAGCAGTAGGGGACAGAGGATCTTCATGACAAGGCCTGTGTGCCATTCTTGAAGATGGGAACGGTGAGTTGGAAGGGCTGGGGACTTTCTGGTGCTGTTGTGGATCTCTGAAGCCCAGAGCTGAGAAGACCAGCCACTGACTTGAACAAGAGATTGGGGAGACCAGAAGGCAGTGTGCAGGAGAGGCAATTCCAGTGGAAGTACAGGGACTAGATGGCAGTGTAATGAGCCAAAACCTGAGAGAAGAGACCTGTCTGCAGAGCTCTGGTCGAGTGGAGTGCAGTTGCCAGCAAGCTGGGCTGGGCCCTAAGGTATGGTCCATGCCAGTTCTGAAATGACTGCTCCATATCTGGTGAGCACCGAGTGGTTACCCTGTTGCTCACAGTAGAGCTCAGTCTGAGCATATACAAGGTGACTTCCATCCTTCTGAATCATGGCTTTGGAGACTTCTGCTTCACATGGTCATTCGTGGAGAGGGAGAGATCTTATTTTGCAGTGAGATGCTGTGTTGCAGGGTAGCAGTTGGTACGTGGCAGCTTTGTCCAGATATACAGCTGACTTCTGGCTGGTGTCTGTCCTTGTCTAGCAGGGCATTTCTCTGAGTTGTGAGCTCGGAGCTGCGAGCAGTTTTCCCATCTTGTCATGGAATATGACTGGGTACTGTGCAAAATCATCATGGGATTCCAGGCAGCAGCAAATTAGTCACCACTGCACTGTCTTTGGAGGGTCAGACTCAAGAGCTGCATGAGTTGCTTTCTCCCATTACTGTTCGATTCCTGTGGCTGACTCAGCCATCATAAATAAACCGGCATTTTGTGCCACAAGATGATAGTAGCTCTATAGGATATGCTTTGGAAGCCAGGTACCTCCCTACTGAATAGCTCTGCCTGCAGTTCTGATGGCAGCAGTACCTGCTCTTGTGCAGAGAACGAGTAGAAGGAGGCATTTGTTTGTGTGCATCTTTATTCTGCACAGGGGTGTTCAGGCTAGCAGGACAATTACAGACTGTTCAGAAAAGGTTGCTGCAGAATTTGGGCAGCATCAGATTTGACTGGTGAATGCTCACTTTCTTCCTCAAAATGAAGTTTTCCAAGTTCAGCAAATCCTGAATCAGTTTCCTAGTCATCATATATGGCTAGAACTATGTATTTTGGAGCAGCCTAAATGCTGGCTATGAAAGTGATTAATTCTCTGCATAACTTTGTTACCACAATAGAGTTTGTTGTCTAAAGCAGTATATTCAGCTGATAGTTTTGCAGGTGTCAGAATATTAATTTTGAGTTTGCTCTCTGTTCCAGGTGATTACGCTGGTTTCCCTGGATGCGGCTTGCTCAGACTGCACAGCACCTACCGTCATGATCTCAAGATCTATGCCTCAGATGAGGGACGAGTTCAGATGACAGCAGCAGCTTTTGCAAAGGTCCTTTCTCTTTTTTGGGCATCTGTTAGTTCTGCTACATTAGTCTTAAAATATGCCAGTTCTAAAGGAAAACCTCTGGTGCTGAGGAAGGAACTGTCCTCGGAGCTTCTCCCTCTCTGTTGGGAGGACAATGGTACACTATGGTAATAGCAAGTGTATGGGGTGGTACTGGACATCCAGTGTAGCTGCACACGTGTGTTACCTTTAGTATCCTGTCCAGGATAGGACTCTGACTGGAGGAGATATTTATGGAGTATTACTGGTGTTTAATGTTAGAGCACATCAAACCTGTTCCTGAGTATTAATTGCCTACAGAACAAGAGTTTCTTGGATGACTGCCCAGCCAGAAGGGTTTTTTCCTGACTGTTGGATATACAAGGGGAATAAAATGTCTTTGGTGCAGTGTGGGGTAGGGTTGGGATTGGGGAGAAGACACCTTCATCTGCAGTTAGAACTTGAGCCAAGGGAAATCCTGTGGTTACTTTACCTGTCCTTCAGAGTCTCTGTTGTATCAACATTTTCCAGCAAAATGAGTTGGCTGCTCAAGAGTTGCCTAGATAAATCTGGGGCTGCTGCAGGCAGAGCTGGCCTTTTGCCTCAAATAGCTCTAGAAGCATGCCAGAGTCACCGGTGACTGTAGGTGCTGTTGCTGTAAAACTGCTCTTCAAGGACAGTTGAGATTTCACTCAAGCTGACTGAAGGCTGGCCATGAAACTACCAGAAGTGTTTGTTGGTTGGGTTGCACATATAACTGAAATCTTGTCCTGTGTTGCTTTAGGGTCTGCTGGCCCTGGAAGGAGAGCTGACCCCCATCCTGGTGCAAATGGTGAAAAGTGCCAATATGAACGGTCTCCTGGACAGTGACAGTGATTCCCTTAGCAGCTGTCAACACAGAGTAAAGGCACGACTGCATGAAATCATGCAGAAAGATGCTGAGTTCTGTGAAGAGGATTATGAAAAGGTAAAGCACCTGTGTGGCTTTATTGCTTCCTGTATCTGGAAGAATAGCATTGCTCCAGTCATTTGATGTGAAGCCGGCTGCTGTCTGAACAGTAGTTTGATTAGTCTGAGATCAGTTCTGGTCAAAATTACAGGATATAAACAGAACTTAGGATGGGGTAGGGGTTTTTTGGGGTAATAGCCCCTGCCCTTCTCCAAGTGAAAATCCTCAGTGTTGCTCCACTGTTCCCTTCAAGAATCATCATGGCACCCTTTAGAAGTCCCAGTGCATTTTATTCTCATGGGTGTGCTAAAAGAAGAGTTCTTGTGGCTTACTGCATGCTGCCTAAAACAATCCCGGTTGCTGTGGACAGGGAGTATGCCTTGCCATATTCTAGGTCTGTGCTCTGTGCACGTGTGAACAGATCTTTTGGATACAAACCTATTTGTGGTCCTATCAGTGTCCGATAACTGCAGAGTAGAGAGCATGGGCTACATCCAGCACAGCAACCAGTAAAAGCCCAGTAGCTGCTTCTCCAACAAGTCCCCTAAACACTATTTTTCCCAGACTCTCAGATCTGATTACCAGACTGAAATCCATTACCATTAAGGAATATATTTATCACTTCAAAGAACTACTTAAAACTTCTATGAAGCCCTTCTGCTCAAGCACAGAAGCAAAGTGAGACAAGAGTGGATATTGTAGGTGGAGGGAGGTCTGCTCTGATAGGAGCAGTTGTTTGCGCCCTCTGAGTTTGGTCCTGAGGAAGTTTTTAAAACATGCCTAACGGCCCCTAGGAATAGGCCACCTTACTACACTTAGCTGGGAGCACAGCTTTTGTACCTAATCAGAAAGCAGTACAGCTGCAAAAGGCAGACATTTTGTGTTCCCAGTTTATAAAGATATTAAGTAATCTCCACTCGTATCTCCTCTCAGCTAGCACCTACAGGCAGTGCTTCTCTGCTCAACTCCATGACATTTATCCAGAACCCAGTAGAGGTCTGTAACCAGGTGTTCACCCTGATTGAGAATCTCACCTCCCAGATACAAAAACGACTGGAAGACCCAAAATCTGCAGGTGAGCATCAGAACTGGAAAGGGTCTGGAGCAGATTCATTTATTGTTACGTCTTCAGAGCTCCCAAACACCACTGTGGTTTATGTTTGTCTGTAGCAAAGAGATTCTAAAGTGAAACTCTGTATGTGCTATTGATGTAGAAGGCTCCTATTCCACTTTCAACTACTGTTAAAGAAAGCTGTAATGTAAAGGAAATTATATGTGCATCTTGGGTTTAGAGTGAATGTAAACAGCAGCAGTATAGCCTGGAGAGGTCTGCCTGATTTTTCCAAGCATTTCCTGGAGGGGAGCTCAAGGCTATAAATGGCAAGTTTTTCAGTCACAATTTGTTCATCTCTAAGAACTTTCCCAACAACAGTGCAAAGGTTTCAAACACGCATCTGTGGGACATTTCACATGATTTATGGCAGACATAGGCCAGCAGGCAAGCAGTTTCACTTTTCTCTAGTATTTTGGAAGTAGCTTATTGCTGCAGGTTAAAACTCCGTGCAACAGGTCCAGTGGCTTTTCCAGTCTAGGACTGCTGTGGGTGATATAATAATCAGAGCCCTTCTGTGCTGGGAGAAGTCAGTCATAGCTGTCACTTGAAATCTACACAGAAGTAGTCGGGATATGAATGTGGTTTAGTGTTCTCTGCTGTTTAGACCTGCAGCTGTACCACAGTGAGACTTTGGAACTGATGCTGCAACGCTGGAGTAAGCTAGAGCGAGATTTCCGCATGAAGAATGGGCGTTACGACATCAGCAAAATCCCTGATATCTATGACTGCATCAAGTATGATGTACAGCACAACTGTGCACTGAAACTGGAAGGCACAGCTGAACTCTTCAAACTCTCCAAAGCCCTGGCAGATGTGATCATACCCCAGGTATAGCCTGTCCTGCCTGTGTGACGATGTCTATGGTGTCAGTTTCTGACCCTTCCCCTGTCTGTTTTTTCTCGATTCTCTTGCACATTAACTCTCAAGGCAGAGTATCACAGGTATTTCTCAGATATATCTCTTAGTATTTGTATAAGGCCAAGACCGTTTATGATGTAAGATGTGGCAGGGTTTGCTTCCTGAATGAGGATTCTGACAGCATCAGAATAGTGAACAGCTGACACAGCAGCTTTTCCATGTTCATCGGAGTGCATTATAGCACCGTGTCGAGCTGAGTGTGTGTGCTATAGCAACATCTGATTCTCCACATACAAGATTGTACAGGGGAAGAGAGATTTCTGTGTTAAAGTGAAGGCTTGTTCTGGCAAATTTGTTATTCTTGTCAAACTCGAACTTGTTCAGTTTGCAAAGTTGGCTTGCTTCTCACAAAGTTTATGCCCGTGAACATGGGAAGGGAAAGGAGGGCCACGCCCTCTGTATTCACTGTTGTTCTGTCCCACTTCTGGCATAAATGCTTCATTTATATGGGATGAGCATCTGCCAGCAAGGTCCAATTGCATGTGTGCCCGTGTAGAGCAGAAGTGGTTTTCTAAGCTTTTTCACAGTGTTCCTGGTGAGATGCAGTTTGGCTATTTCCAGCATAGCTCTTCAAGTTTTATCTTTGCAAACAGCAGTTGTTGCATTAATGCTCATGCCAGGGGTGTAAGTTTGTGTGTCATGAGAGGAGGTTCCTTAATGGTACTTGTGTCTGTCAGCTGTTGGAAGAATACTGACAGTCATGTCTAGACAGACTGGGATTCTTGGAGGAGTCTCTGTCCTCTGTTGCCCTTTGCAATATGTGGAAAAAAAATACAAGAAAGGCAGTGAGTGACATTTCCTTTTCTGTCCTTGCTTAACTGTAGTGCTTGAAGTCCAGCCTTCTTTCATGTGAGGATGTGGCAAAGAACCAGGGCTTAAAGGTATCTATTGTTTTGTTCCTGCAGGAATATGGGATTAATAAGGAGGAAAAACTGGAGATTGCTATTGGCTTTTGTCTTCCTCTCATTAAAAAGATCCAGTTGGACCTACAGAGAACCCATGAAGATGAGTCTGTCAACAAACTACATCCCTTGTAAGGATTGTGCTGCATGCTGCTGATGGTGGGGAGGGCAGCTTTGGAGCAGTGTGTGGGAACCATGCCAGAAGAGTGTACTGGTGTGGAAGGAGGCTCTGAACAAACACTCAAGGACACACCATGAGGGAGGCATGTTGGTGCTCCTAGAACTGGAAGGGGAATGGAAGGGGACATTGAGACTGCTGAGCGGGAGCAGGGTGCCACAGAAGCTTACACCCATTGTAGTTGGATGGTGGTGCCTTCATCCCTGTCTGCAAGGGGCAAGTGCTAGTATGATGAGGCCATCTCTGCCCCACCATGTGTTTCCATTAGGATACCACAAAACTTGCTGCTTCTGTGCCCGGTGCTCTCACTGTTTGTTCTGTTCCTGCTGCTCTTTGACAGTGTGGGGTTATCCTATTCTGTTAAGTGTGCAGACATGCTGCTGTATGATAGGTGGCACTTCATTGGCAGGCTGTGAGTAACACTGGGCTGATTTTGGTTTAGGTACTCAAGAGGAGTTCTGTCACCAGGTCGCCACGTTCGGACACGGCTCTACTTCACCAGTGAGAGCCATGTGCACTCTCTGCTCAGTATCTTCCGCTATGGGGGACTCCTGGATGTAAGTGTCCCAGCAATGCTCACAGAGTAAGCCTCCCTGCTTTTTTTCAGTGGCCCTTTCCAAGGTGGACAGTGTATGTTTGTAGGTTGCCCCTGTAGCCAGCTCCCCCCAGTAATGATGTGCCAACTCCATCTCTGCTGTGTTTGCATGCTGCAGCTTCCTGCCTTTCTGGCATGTAGGAGGATTGTTCTTCCGCAGTCCTGACACTGCCTGCCTTGCTTGTACAGAGGCATGTTTTCTCCAAGAGCTGTCCTGCTCATTTCAGATGAGTAGACCACTTACCTGTGTAGGAGGATAGCAGTATGAGGCAGTGGGGATGAGGGAATTTCTCTCTTCCTGCTTCCTTCAACCCTTATTTCAAGAGCTGGGCCCTGTTACTTAGTGACTTCCTGTCAATTGTAAGTCAATAAAATCAGTTTGCTTACAGAGGAATTGACTCAAGGTTGCAAATGCATAGGGGGTGCTCTCTACCGGAGGGATGGATGACACAGTTTTAGGGGACTAACTCATCCAGTCGAACCTTCACTTGCTCTCATAACCTGCTTCCTGAAGGAATTGGCAAGCAGACCCTGAGAAAAGCTCTGCTTTAGACTCCTTGATAGACTCTCTGATTTACCTTCTCATTTTTAAGCATGGTGTTCTGAAATGCCTTGAAGAGTTTGAGCTTGCTTAGCAGGTGTCATTTCTGATGTCTGTGGAAGCTCACTGTATCTGTAGGCAGTGATCATGCAAGTACCTCTGAATTGCTCACTGAATAAGATGCTACTTTATTCCCCGACTTGAGTGTCAGAGGATGCTGTGTTGCCAGCACAGGGGTATTAGGCTGCATCTGGGTTCGTTTGTACCAGTGGGGTTCATGTCATGTCCATCAAGGTGGTGAGACGCTCCACAGCAGCACGAGTGGCACTTCAGGTACAGCCGTTCCCTAGCAGTGGTGGGAAACAATGAGGGCTGGGCTGCCCTGCCTTGTGCAGCCCAAGGGTCCAGCGTGGCTCCATCGACTTTTCATTCAGCATTGTGTAAAAGCAGCTTCACTTGGTCCCTTATTTAGCACAAGTTCACCCCTTGTGCTTTTTTTGAGATTTCTCTAAAATACTCCCATCCGTAGGCCACTGTTTGAGAATGACTGTGTTTGGGAACCTGCTGTGGGTTATGCTTTTTTCCAATCAGCATGGCATAGGGGCCTTGCAGCTGGATATGCTCAGATCTGCACGTGTATTGTGTGGGTAGCTGTAGCATCCCTCTATGCAGTTGCTCATTACTGTAAGCACCCCGCTCTCATTGCAAGGTCATCTCTCTTCATGCAAGTTGAGCAAGGTGTTTCTTGTCCTGACAATGTTGTTATCTTGTGGAGAGACAAACTCTCTCAGACCCATTTCACTGAATGCTGCAAGGTGTCTGCTGTTGCTTATTCCATGCGACTGTTTATGTGTATGTATCAGGAAAACAAAGACCAGCAGTGGAAGAGAGCCATGGACTATTTGAGTGCTATCTCAGAGCTGAACTACATGACCCAGATTGTTATCATGCTCTACGAGGACAACAACAAGGTGAGGGATGTAGCTGTAGGATAAAATCCTTCCTGCCATGATGCAAGGCACAGTCCCCGAGAGATGAGTTCAGCTGGGAAGTCTGTAAGCTGAGCTCTCTCCGTTTGGGAATAAAGATGGACAGATCATTAACACAACTGTTAGTTTTTATGTTTAGGTGGGAGGCAGACCCACTTAATGCTTGTTACATGTAAGCGGAATGCCACCTGGAGCAGTAATGCCATACTTAAGTAATCAATACTATCTATTTTAAAGCATTTCCCAACACAAAATAATTTGCTGTTTCTTAATATTAACTACGAATTAACAGTAGGAAAAAAAATAAAAACAAATTGGCATTTTTTTCCCAATGTTTCTGGAAAATATCCAGAAATTCCACATTCATAAACTTTTTTTATTTTAAAAATCTACGGATGCAGTTAGGGAACTATATACTGATATCTTCAGGAAGTAAAGAGAATCATTTAAAAAACAGCTGGAATGTGGAAGCTGATGGTGATGACCATAAGTAGGTTTGGGACCGAATTGCACATACTGAGTCCCAGGTCCTGTGACTCAGGTCCTGTGCCGCAGGATGTAGTGGGTGAGGGGAGCCGTCCCTTTCCTTCATACGCTATAGAGTTAGAATCCTGTATTCACAGAGCTGATGTGGAGTTCTAATGGTGGAAGTGAAATATTTCCTAGTGCTGTTTGTCCAAAAAAAAAAAAAAAAAAAA